>OY978220.1:28740973-28837081 GCA_963854785.1 Vaccinium vitis-idaea | reverse complement strand
AGCAGGTGCTGAACCAGCTTCTGTGACCTGTGAATTCTTCGCATCTTGCAGTGCATATTTCTTTTTTGTCACAAGGCGCTCTGTCTCGTTACATCTCCTCTGTTGTAAAATGAAATAGAGCAAAGATGATAAGAATATACAAATCCACCAAATATTTGATAAATAAGCTTCTAAAGTTAACTATGTCCATTTCTCGACCATCTACATATAAATGTTGTAGAGTATCATATAAAGACTACTAACAATTCAATTTTATCTATAGTAAGCGAACATTGCCTGGAAAAACCTCAAGAAACTCCATGTGAATAATAAGGAGAGTGTATGAATGACAACATTGGAGTATACAGTAAGCATTTTGTGACATGGCAACATTATCCATGAAGGCAAGTCTCCCTAAATTAGCTCATCCAAGGTATATACACTAATTCTTATAAGTGCGGATAACAAATACTTAGTGTTTTTGATAAAATTCAAAATGCCACAGAAAAAAGCCCACCTGAAGTTCTGAATCATCTGGTCTATGTGGAACCAACACAACACTGACACTCCTACACATAAGTTCAAGAAAAAAAAAAAAAGAGGACGAAACGCGTTGGGGACACGTTTAAAAAAAAAAAAAAATCTTAGTCAATTATATAAATAAAAGGCTCTAATTTTAGGATACATACAAGAATATATACCTTAAATCTTACTTCTCATCACATTATTCACAAAAGTACTTGAACCAAAGCGTTTCATCATCTATGTATCTTTAATTCTTTATTATTAAAAAAACATCAAGTTTCACAAAAAAGATATAATTTCCTAGTCTTTAACAAGAGTCTACTATTTTGTTTAACACACCCGACATGTATTAAGAGTGTCCCGAGAGTGTTTGAAGCATTTTTTAGAGTGTCCCCAGAGTGTCCAAATCAAAGACATCGAGAAAAAATACGATACTTCAGATTTGAGTGTCTACACGTGTCCGGAGAGTGTCGGTGTCCGACAAGTGTCCAACACTAGTACATGGCCCCCCCGAAGAAGTGTCTGAGCTACATAGTTCCTGCTTAAAGATATCACATATACACCCCACTTTACATATTACAGTAGGTTGAAGGAAATTCAGTAGAATAGAATTACAAGGTCCAGAACAATTTCAATTCCTTGACAATGTGGGAAAATAATGTGCATTGAAATCTTACTAGTCCTGCAAATCAATCTCATCTTTTAGTTTTAGAAAAAGGCCACCTCAGCAGCAACTGGAGGAACACGCCCAAGGATTGCATGGCAAGCCCTACCTAGAATTTATCGCACATGAAATGCCAGCTCCTTCTAATTCCTTTTTTCCACCCACACCCCTGACATTAAAGCTTATACCATAGTTTCCATTTGTTATGGTGTGATGTTAATCATGCAGAAAGCATCCACTGTATGAGCCCATAATATAAAACGCCGAATAGGGGGTTTTGTGATGAGCAAAACCCCTGAACTCTCCTGACTCCGACAGACTTGTGGCCAGCAATAGCTAATCAGCCACGTAGCACCGACACACGACACGACACGACTCAGACCCGACACTCAGACACGCAAATTTCAAAAAATTGGAGGACACGACACAATAGGTATAGGTTTTAAAAAATATTTATTTATCTACATGTAGGAATAAAAGAGGCACTATTTATATCACCATATATACCTTAAATCTTATCTATCATTACATCATTTATAAAAGTATTCCAACAAAAGGCGTTTCACTATGTATTTTTCCCTGTAATTAATAAACATCACATATCACACAAAAAAATTAGACTATTCCAAGTTTTAACATGTGTCTAGTTCTCTACTATATTGTTTAACACCCCTGCCATGTATTGCGAGCGTCCCACGAGTGTCTGAAGCATTTTTTAGAGTGTCCCAGGAGTGTCCGTAGCAAAAATATTGGGAAAAGATAGGAAACTTTGGATTTGAGTGTCGGACATGTGTCCGAAGAGTGTCTGGAGAGTGTTGGTGTCCAAAGAGTGTCCGTTAATCAGTAATTTTGCAAATAAAACCATCATGTCTGAAAACCTTCTCTCTGTGGCCTTAAATAATGGGCAACAAGCCAACAACCATCAATCAAGAGTAGAATAGATATAAATGTCCGAGTATTCTGAGGTTATGGTCCCTCTTCTTTATAAGTCACTCGGAGATAGATCAAGTAGTGGACCAAATATGGACTCTCATGACTAGCATATTGAATGCCTATTGTCAATCTTATAAAGGATTCTAATTCTGGCATAGAAACCATACCTCACCATTATGAAACAAAATTACCTACAACAGTAGCATTTGATCCCACTCATTACCAATCCGTTGAGTTAGATGCTTCCACTGATATGAAGAAAGAGTGAAAGGAAACACTATAATTCAGCTGTTTAGTCATTTCCTGTTAAGTCGTTTCTTAAGAAATTAAAGAATTCCACTCTAGCGTTCCCCTTACAGTGCCTTTAACTTGATAAATTCACAAACCCATCCATTTTACAGTCAACATCTCGGGAATCTGTCATGGACATGGGATCTGGGACCTGTGGATATTTCCAGGCACCAGATCTCCCAAAACTCAAAATACTGAAATAGAGAACATATCTCCACAGGGTGGGGGCGCATGCGAGGACACGCTGTTAGCCCAAATACATTGTACATAATATACTATTCTAACATTAAATATAGCTATTACTAAGAAATCTAATGTGATTTTGGGCAAAAGGAGTCCATCGATGTGAAATGATAGAAATTTTCATTTTCGAAAGTAAGATTCTTCTTCTTCAAGCATCGTTAGAAATTCGGGCATCCAAGTGTCTAGTTTGGGTAGGGTTACAGAATATCCCATTAGCCTTACTAAACCCTTCTAATTCCAAGCAACAAGTCTAAAGGTTGAACCAATAGATTGTAAATCCAGTCAGTCTTCCAACATTGGTATTTCCTTTATCTCAAGCTTGGGCTTGTGATAGTTCTGGGATGATACTGTTTGTTTGACTATTTAAAGTTCTACTGAGCTCCAAAAACTAAAATCAGTTTCCATAAACATCATGTCCTCAGCCCATAACATATTGCATGCCAATGACATGTAATACGAGCTCAGCCAATATATTCTGTTAAGAAGTTACAAATAACACATGGAGAAAACTCACGCATAAGGTTGCATTGAAGCATGATTCCAAAAGGAAAACGGTACCAATTAAAGAAGCCTTTCGATCTAACAAAGGCAGCATCTCCGATTTAATTCAGGATTAAGAAATCAAATGAGCCTGGGATGAGGTTCCAATTAATTTATAAGGCCATAGAAGACGGGAGAACTTGTGAAACTGGCTTAATAACTTTCTGAAGCATGTAAAAAACATATGCCTTGTTGGTGCGCACATAAAAGATAAAGAAAAGAGGAAATGAGTGGGAAATAGAGGAAACTTTTGTAAAGAGAAAATTAATACAATAAACCACCAGCACAATCATCATTCACTCACAGAAGCAGTTGCGCAAAAAGGACAATAATTACCTTAGCGCTTTGAAGTTTATTATTGAGCTCCTGAAGTCCTTCTTCTACTTTCCTTTTTCTCCCACGGCATTGTTGAGCTTGTTCTTGTGCACTTGTTGCATCCCTTTCTAGATTCTTTATTTGGTCATCATATGAACCACAAAGGCGACTATTTCTAGCCTTCTTATTTGGAGGGAGAATGGTTTCAGAACCACCACGGGAAAACCTAGGAAGACATTATTGATAATACGTAGTCTCAGTTTCAACTGGTATACAAAATCAAAAATAAGTTCTCAAAATAATATTGAGGTTGGGAATGCAATAAAAAGATCTAACAAATAAGAGAAACACAAGGATGCAACTGAACCAATTGACTAAATCAAACACAGGGTCATCAAACCTGAAGCTATCAGCTGGTGGAACATTTCCACAGAAAGCTTGAGGTTTGAGAATGGAAAACGGGATCACAAGCAAGCTGTCTTCATTCCCAAGGGAAATGACATAACTAGATGAATTATCTCCCATGTCAGCTGAGGTTAAATAGTTTCTTGGACTCTTTCTCCAGTCACTCATGGTAATATTCAGTGGAAGATTTTGATCCTCCCAACTGCAGAAGATTTTGGCCCTTCCCCACTCATGCAGTTTTCTGCATTTATATCTCACAAATTTCCACCATTGTGTTAACAATATTTGGTCAAGTAGTTATTACTACAAGATTGCAAGTTGCACTTTAACTCATTCAAAAGACTTCCCTATTAATTGATAAAAGAACTGGACCTGAGATTGTCGTCAAATGCATCAATATAAGAAGGGATGTGAATTCATTGAGATAGGCCATGAACTTTTTCCACCAATCCAGAGTGAAATGGAATATCAGAAACTAATAGGACCACTGATTCTCGTGCGGTACACCATGTAGCGCGTAGTTCTGCACAACACTTTGTTCCTGCTTGTGCAGACTTTAGATGTGGCTCCCACAATTGGAGGCTTAAACATACCAGCTATAACGGCCCCATCGTGAACCATAGCGACATTGGCCACTTGGAGGACCTCATGGCATTAAAATTTATGGTTTCAAGAAAGGGATGTGAATTGACTTATATGCCCTGAACTTTTTCTAAGTAGACGACGTGAGAAAGAAAGTTAAATTCTCCAATCGTATCATAGGATAGGGAGGGACAACTCGTTGGTTAAATGGTTAATATTGCTTGTTAGAGCTTGACCCGCATTGGTTAAGTATAACCCTCCAAAACTGGTATATGAGCCTGGGCAGCATCTCCATGCATTGCCAATTGGTTTTGAATTGGATGTTTTAACATTGTTCATCCTCAACGAAATGCTCTCTAGTTGATTAACATTTAGGCTCCGAGAACACATCAGACTCCTTCTCATGGCACAAGATGACTCAAAAGTTTAACCCCAAAAAATGCTGATATCTGCAAGAACTTCATTTGAAGCATCTTATAATTTGCAGATGAGGCAGGTGCATGCACAGCTGACTCATTATTGTTTTAGCATATGGGCAGCCCTCAGGTAGATCAGTTAATAGTGATTATCATTTAAAACAGAGGAGACACACTCAAACTCTACTGAAGTTATGTATTACACCAATTTCCTAGTAAATTAGAGAGGAGGCAGAATCAGCCTCAGGGAAAGATAACTCTGCCTGAGAACTTGAATAGGAATAAACTTGAAGTAAGAGAACTTTGCCTGAAAACTTGAATAGGAATACACTTAGAAGTAATAGAACAGTTCACAAGCAGATCCTTTTTTTCAGTGGGGCGACGACAAGGTGACTTTGTCCTTAAGACTGTTATGAACTTCGCACCGAACTTTGTTCTTTTTTTCTTCACATTAGATGTATATGGAAACAGTTGAGGACCTGAGGTGTCCGCGTTAAGCACGCTGTGATGGTAACAGTCTGTAGTATAAAAGATAGCTACATTACAGTTTAAAAACTTAAGCTAGTATATTGTTCCAATAACCCAAGCAGGCCCCAGAAATATCAACCACTTAAGACTAAAATGGTTCAAAGTAGGGCTGAACAAAAAAAACAAAGAACCGAACCGAACCGGAGAACCGGACCGAACCGGTTTATTTTTTCGGTTTTTTACTTAGCTGGTTCGGTTAGGTTCTGGGGACTTTAAAATTTTAGAAACCGGTTCGGTTCCCGGGTTCGAACCGAACCGAACCAGTTTTATATATTCTATATAAAATATTTATAAAAATTTTCCTCATACTAAAAAAAGAGAAGGCAGTGGGGATCGAACCCCTGCCCTCACAGATGGAGTCCACACCACTTACCACTAGGCTGACTAGTTACTTGTATTTCACATCTACAATCATTATATTTATTATTACTTTTAAGCTATTACCTATATATATTTACACACAACTTTCCAGAACATTATTATCTCCCTCCCTCCCTCCCTCCCTAAAAATGAAGAAGAAGAAGAATCAAGGCGACGACGATAGTGATGGACGACAACGGATCATCGATAGCGATGGACGACGACGACAGAATGTATGTATGTACTGGAAATCTGTGTATATATACGGAATGTATGTATGTATGTATGTACTGGAAATCTCTCGATTTGTATGTATTTGTGGTGTGTAATGTACATATATATAAATTTGCATTTGATCTGTTGTGTATATATATAAATCTGTGTTTGATCTGTTGTTGTTGTTTGATCTGTTGTCTTCTCTCATTCTCCCCCCTGAATCGAACCGACTACCGAACTGGGACGAACCGAACCAGAACCGAACCGATCTCTAAAAAGTCAGTTTCGGTTCTATGGTTCCTCCGAACCGGTTTTGCTCGGTTCACTCAAAAACCCCTCCAAACCGGTTACACCCCTAGTTCAAAGGATAGCTATTTTCAAAGATAAAGAAGAGAACTTTGACACGATTCAGAGAAAAAGCCTGATTGTATTACTGAATTGAATAATAGTTACAATGATAACACAAGCTTAAATAGAGAAAACTAGAAATCTACTTAGAAATCTATACCTAAAATAGAAGATTACAAAGAGATATGATTACAATATTGTGACGATACAATACTATCACAATACATATACATTCACACCCCCCCTCAAACTCAGGATGCGAGAGCAGAGAGCATCGAGAATTTGCCAAGGAGAAAATGGAAACAAGCAGCAGTGTGAGTCTTCGTAAAGAGTGTTGCACCGAATTAAATGGTGCTGAAAATGCCGAATACTAACCAAGTAGGAACCAAACCTTAATGAAGTAGTGCAGCAACAGAGGAAGAACAGATGCAGATTCAGAAGACAGAGATTCAAGTGCAGATTCAAGAGATGCAGGTTCGGATAATATTCGAGAAGAAATAGAGAGTGACATACATATTTCAGATGCAATACTAGAGCAAGAATCAGAGAGACAGAATTACAGAGATGCGAAATAAGAAAAACAGAGCCCAAAATACCAAGGAAAATTTTCAGATCTGGTTCGGAAGTTGCCTGATACCATGATATGTTTCAAAGAAGAGATAAAGAGACTGTGTTATATATGAGAGCTGGCGGACGGCGGCAAGGCTTGTAAACTGCATTTTTTTTCTCTATTTAGAGAAAGGGGGCTTCAAGTTCTCAGGAAGAGCACTGGCTCCATCTTTAACCAAGAACTTATTCAAATAAAAGAAGCATTAGGCCACCCACCGGAAAGCGAATATCCCACAGGCCTAGATCGACTCTGATACCATGTGAAGAATCAGAGAAAAAGTCTGATTGTATTACTGAACTGAATAATAGTTACAATGCTAACACAAGCTTAGATAGAGAAAACCTAGAAATCTACTTAGAAATCTATACATAAAATAGAAGATTACAAAGAGATCTGATTATGATATTATCACAATACGATTTTATGCCTAAAATAGAATATTCGACGAAATCATGATACATATACATCAATAGAATATACGACAAAAATGACTGGGAAAATAAATCTTACATTTTGAATCCATCTGATGTGAAAACTTCCTTCAAATTTGGAACCCTATGGTCGAAAGCAACTGTTTTCCCCACATCATAATTTCTGACGAGCACTTGTCGCTCTGCACTTGCCTAAAAAAAATAAAAAGTTTATCATAAGATGTGCTATGCAGCACTATCTATTTTCTTCTAAAAAATAGAAAACAAAATGATCCACATGTAACATGGAAAAAAAAAACACATAGCAAGATTTAAACCTTGACATAGTTCAGCCAAAAAGAGGTAAGATAAGAAGAACAATACAACCAGGATTCAGTTACAGAAGTTAATACGTGGTTCTGTATTCCGAGCAATGAGCCGAATAAGCTCCACATTACTGACAAATTTAAGTTTATATGAAAAATCATATCAAGATCGCCAGAGCATAAATATGCTCAAATGAATAGGCACTTTTATTTAAGCAGTAATAAGCTTTATGACAACACAGTAAGCTTTATCAACGAAAGAAACTAAGCAGAGAAAACATGCAGGACAGCAGAAGAAAAGTATATTACCAGATCCACCAGGACATTCAGAACAGTCGGATTATCAGAGTGTACAACAGAAATAGCAGTAGGGTGATTGGTCTGGGGAAGCATGTGATTTGGAATAGACAACCTACACAAGATAGTGAAGACGTGAAATCATGAGAAAAGAACACAGCATAATCAAACCCACTATGAAACTAAATCAATAGTGAAAATCTATGGTCATATTCACCTCCTTACCTTGGTCTAGCAAAATCATATATGATAATCTGAAGGTAGTTGTACCCTGCTTCCCTAGCACATCCTCTCAAAAGAACAGAATCCTTATGCTCCGTCACAATGAAAGCATTGAGCAATTTGCCAAAGGCACTTTCTACAGCAACAGCCCACATATCGCCATGAACCAGAGACTGCAATATAGTGACATGCATTGTGGTATTTTAGTAATTCAAGAGAATCTAGAGAGAGAAACAAAAGATGGCACATATATTGTATTTAGCAAAGGAAATTGCCCATGCAAACCTAAAGTCTAACACGAGCGGTAAGAGCTATTGAACATCGTTCAATCCAAAATGTAAAAACAAAGAACATTGCCCAAGTGCACCTAAAATCTAAATGAGCAGGAAGAAGCCAGAATATCAGTCAATCCAAAATGTTGTGACCCACATACAAACTCTAGTTTCAAAATTTCATAGAACTAAAATTCCCATCCTACGAAATGGATCAAAGACAAACATCTAACACTCCTTGAGTATTAAGTAAGTCAATAATAGTAAAACAAAACTTGATCAGGGTACTGATCATGTGAGAACTTTCTGTTGGTACATCGGAAAGAAGATCATTTAGTAACTATAGTTAGGCAGTCTACCAGAAAATAAGGGAAAGGCCGATTAGTATAGTCATGGAAACATAGGAAACCATGATGTAGGACTACCAGCGCAAGTACATAAATGTATTTCATTGCTTTGTCTATTTATTGCAGGAGTATTAAATCTCCCCAGAAATGAATTATAACACAAAGAAAGGGAGGAGAGGTAGAGGCAAGGGTGGTCATGAAGCGCAAGGGGAAAGAAATGGATTTTCAGAATATGATACAAAAAAGTAGGGTGAGATTTTTGAAGAAAAAACTGTTTGCAGACACAGTAAAGCCCATCTCGATTTTCTCACATAATAGTAAAAAGTAAAAACCATACACATCCAACGTGCCACTGCCTTGATCTCGGCTTCTTACCAATAAACCAACAGAGATCAAAACTATTAGGGAGTATGTCTATCTCCCATTTTCAGCCAACTAAGAAAACGTGAGAAAATGCACAAATATTTTTTTTTTGCTAAGCAAAAAATGCACAAAATTAATGAGAAGATACTGCACAAACAGCAATCATGGAGAGGCAGACGGTATCCAAGCTCCATCACATAAGTCATTACTAATAAACTAATACACTATTAGCAACTGAACTTCACAAAGCCTTGAACTTAATATCTGCGATCTACCTTTCTTTCTTTTTTTTTCAATTCCAACTGCAATAACGATTAGGAGAATTTAACTTACATGATGATGAAAGTATAAATCACTGTGCTATATATTGAAGAGTATCCATTGTTCTAAAGAGTCCAGCGATACAAAGATGGAATCGTTATATCAACCACTGTCCTATTTCTTGAAAAGTCACCATTGCTATAAAGATTCCGGCAGTACCAAGAATAAGATAGTTATATATATACCAAAAACGTCACTATTGCCGAACCAAAAGTACTTTATATTCAAATATAAGAGGAACATGTATAGCATCACCAATTTCATTTCAATCCCAACCCTATTGCTTCATTTTCATAATTTGTATTTCTCCAACACTGTTTGTTGTCTCATTATGTGTAATGATCCCTCGACTCTAACCCTCTATGCCTTACGATTTCTTCTACATCTCTTAGTTCCCCCGCCCTACGATTTCTGTTAAACTCACTTTTCAAATATGCCGAAAATATATCTCATGAAGATGTCCCAAACTATGTATCCTTGTAGGTTGATCTGAAACTTCAACAGCCAAATCAAATTTTTACCCATAAACTAACACCATAAATTGTTTTTTAGATAACAAGGCATTTATCTACGTGAAAGGTTTTCTTTTAGGCAGGTCCATTAGATAACAATTGCCATTCTACGATATAGTTTTTTACAAACAAATAAATAGCCATGCCGGAAACACATATATTAGAGTAGTTATTGCATTCCTAGAAATAATTGAATCTGACCCAAAATCTATCATTGCATTCATGTTCATATAACATTTGTTAAGCAAATGAGGTTTGGACTTCATCTCAATGTTTAAGAAAAGGCCAGATCAGAGACAAAAGTACAACTTGTCCCAACCATTTTCTTCTTACACTACCTGAAAAGAAGAGTTCATGCAAAGTGTTGATACAACGATGTCCCAGCCACATTTCGCTAACAGCTATGCCCGAGATGAATGAATTGTGATATATACAAGTACAGAAGCTAGCAATTTTTCGCTCACCAAAACAGTAAGACGCTTTTTTTAAGAGTTACTACAAAAATCCCGAAAGTGAGGTCCAACATAAGAGGATGCTTATTAAAAAAACAGAACCAGATAAATGACTTTATGGAATTAAAATTTAACATCAATATTGAGTGGAAAAACAACAATTAAGTATTTCTCCTTTGAGACCTACAAATCAAGTGAGAACTCGAAACTCAATTTACGCGGGTAACAGTTTATCTGAACTTCACAATCAAATTGTACACACCCACAACCTTACAGAGGCCCAATTTCTTTCTGCTACTAACCAGATGTGCACCAATGGGACCAATTGGTGGTCTTTTGAATCTATGATGATGTCTCTCTATTGCCTGTAACAGAGCAGTCACTCTAAATCCTCCAAAAGCTGTAACCTGCGATAAGAGAAAGCATCATAATGAAAGGATGAAACATAAGTTTTGCACATGTCAAGGGATTCAATTATTCAAAAGGCATACTGATATAGACATGACACTACACTTCTAGCTGCCTAAAAGAGAATGGTCCATCGAATTCACACACATAAAGACCTCAGAGCTAAAAAAACTACCCAGACCTTGTTGGTCTGATGCAATCTGAGATCACGGATGCTTGAACCAATCTCACGATTCTTCTTTTCAATTTCTGTCATCTGGGGAAAAAATTTTAAATAACAGTAAGAGAACGAAGATCACACAGTTTCAACTGATCATTCTACAAGCCTCAAACAATAACTGAACTTAATAGATACGTCTCCCATGATTAACGAATTAAACCAACAATCCAGGCCAAGAATTCTTGAACTGTCATGCAGAAAATTGGTATCAATGGCTTTTAACAATATCTTGTTCAATAGAAGTTTTCTCATCATAAAATCACAAGAGAGCAATACTTCGACAAATAAAATTACGTTAAAAAGTGTCAAAGACACAACTTCTGCAACCATGAAGTTGACAAAGGAGCTAACCAAAATTTACAGATCCTCGTCAAGCCGAAGCTACTGTTAGAAACTTAGATCAGAAAGACCTAGTGCTCATATCAGTTTGCCTTCCGATACGTAAAATACATCCATGTCTAGGCTCACCGGTGCGCAGAGAGGTAATACAAGGAGTCATGTCGAGGCAGTGTTTTAAAAGGCTCTCGGCGCACCGAGGCGCCATGGTCCCCAGAGCCTACGCGCAAGGTGAGGATAAAAACTCGCTAACAATTGTTCAACAGGCGAGGATAAAAAATTTCAACTTTTTTTCTTGGTCTGCATTTTTAAGATTCAACTTTCACCAAACGAAGGTAAGCATTGAGGTGTTCGTAGTGCACCATATAACCATCAGCTTCTACAAGGAAACCATGACCTTAACTTCAAGACAATAATATGATGAAAATGGATGAAACTTAGAGGCTTCTGATGCCTGGATCATTGACTACATAGTAGTTCCACAGATAATTATTTCCCAAATTTAAAGCCCCAAAGAGGAGTCTAAAACAGGGGACAAAATGACTGAATAACAAAGGCAAATACTCGCTGGTAAGGATGGAGAGATCAAGTAACAAGAAGATGTGCACTTTGTTCACTTCACATTTCAAAAAAAAATTCCAAAAATATTCTTTCCCCCATCTCTTATCTCTCCAATCATTAATCACTTTTCTCTCTCTACTCATACCCCTCTCTTCAATCATTATTTTCATTTCTCTCTCTATCTCTCTCCAATTATTACACCTCTCTCTAATTATTATTTTTTCTAAAAACTCATCCAAACACTATCTCAAAAATATTTCTCAAAATATTCTTCTCAAAACTCTCAACCAAACACAGCGGTGGTAATTGAGGTTGATGACCAGCATTGAGCAATGCAATGTAAAACAGTAAGCACTGGCTGGCGAGATAATTCCATTTTTTGACAACCTTAGAACGCAGCAACATACAAATAAATCCAAAAAGTGATGTGTGCACCTAGAACGGAGCCCAACAACCCAAGAAGATGAAAATAATGTTTCCAGCATAATTTGAATTACTAAACAGTCCACGCCTTCTCAAATGTCATGCCATGAATCATGTGGACATTTGCAAAATTATTCCATACCTCACGAGAGATCTTTTCTAATTCATCCTTCTGAACGGCTAGGTTTTCCAATAAAGCCTCCTCTTCTTTCTTCAGTCTGAAGTAACACCCTTTATTAATGTCAGAGGACATCAGTTCATGCTAAATCGATGCATATGAAGTTATGAACCCACAAACAGCATAACTGTATATCCGAATACCACTTATCATCATCCCGGTCAAAGAATTGGTTTAGCTTTCGAAATCCTTTGTTTTCCTTTTAAGCACAGGAAATCAAGCAAACACAACAGTCTTCACAAATTGATATGGCATAATTTTTATGTGACTAACAAAAGGAAAATGTGGTTAGTCTTATTAGAAATGTTTTAACCAATGTGGGTTCAAGTTTGTTTCATGACAGCAGCTCCCACTGCAGCATCTCTTGTGCCCTACCCCCACCTCCGCTTGGTGCAACTATGCTTTGGAGGTGAACTTACAAAAGGGACAGATAGTTGAAGAGGTGGTTTTCGAGAAGTATGGATCATTGTGGGTAACTAACCTTCCCTGAGGGGCCATCCAATTTGTGGGGCTCCCACTTTAGCACCTTAATGTTTAATGTGGTTGCTGAAAGTGCAACAAAGGCATTGAGGAGGTTGTTCATAGACTGAAGACCTCTTCTTGTTAACTTTGTACAGTTGTTTCACCTAGCTTGGAAGAAATTGTTGGCTTTCGTGAATTTTTGGGTGTTCTTGAGTGCATGGGCCTCTTTTTCTTTTTCCCTGCTTTGTTTGGTGGAGGTTAACAAGTTAGCCTTACCCATGGTTTGCATCCCCATTCTGCCATTTATATTACTAATCTGTCTAAAACCTGGATTTTAAAGTTTAACAACTACAATCAAAAAAAGAAACAATCAATCAACCTTGATAATGATAAATTAGCTGCATCGAACTCATCTTGAAGTTCCTTCAGCCTTTCCTCAATCTCAAATTCCTCAGCCTACAGAAAAAGAGATATTAAAATCACATACCATGTTGATGATTTTTACAGAGTACCCAAATCATTTGAAGTCTCATGAAACATAACAAGCATTACATTCAAGTTGTTGAAAGGAAGAAAAGATTGGGAAAACGCATTCATAATCTGGAAGGCGGAAGCAAATGATGACAAGCATTACTTTCAGCAAAAATGTCTTGCAACATAAGATAGGAGCATCCTCCTCCTTTGATAACTTAATAGCCCCTACTAAGGTAAGAGTTTGATGACCTTTTCTTTATTGGTTGCATGCACTTTCCATCCACGATTGTCCTAGCCCTAGTGTTGCACACTTTAGAGAGGTTAGCCTAATTATGTCCACACCTCTCCTTGGACCTATTTCTTGCATACAGTAATAAAACATTGTTGCACCATCACAGTTTATGAGAGAGAAAAAGAAATGAGCCCTTTTAAACATGATACTAGTTGCTATTAATAGGACAATAAGTTTACAATGATAATATCATTGCCTAAGCAATATTGCTTTCGTAATATATGGCAATATTAACTAATGCTATAGAAGCAAATTACCTTTGACCTTCAAGACTAGAGTAAATTTGTATTGCCTATTCAAGTCGCAAAGCCAATTTTATAATCTACTAACCAGTAGATCAATATTTGAGTTCACTCAGCCTCATACTCCCAAGGCTCAAGGGCAACAATTTGCACCGAAAAGCTTTTACATTGGAGTTCAGTAGCGGAATTTCAAACTAGCCTTCACTTCAGGTTCAAGGGGAGACAGTTTTTACATATTATGGCAAAAGTTAAGGCCACCAAGTATAATCCTTTCGAAGACCTCATTCACGGGAAACTATAGTAGCATGTCTTTTATCAGATAATTGACCCTAATCTCATTCATTTCATGTTCGGTGTACTTCTCTTTCATGGATGACCAAAAAGCAGATTGACAGGCAGCAACTCAATAGTTCAATTGCCATGTCTTAAATCCACTTCTAGAATATGGTGCAATACCCTTTACCAAGTCATGTTGAGTACATCTCCTAGATTCCATCCATGCAACATGATAAGCTGGCTACTCCACACATAAGTGTTTATGCCACTACTTGACATCCCTCGCTAGATAACAATTACATCAAAGAAAGAGTCGGAGGAAGTAGTAAAAAATACTAAACAAAATATAACGGTGTCAAAGGGGCATACTTCACATTTTTAATTCAGAACAGTTAGCCATAGACAGGAAAAAGAAAAGAAAAAAAAAAAACATTTTGAACAAGGAACCTGTGTACTCTTGGTGTGCTGCTCATGAATATCATGAATTTGCTGTTCAAGCAACTTCAACCGATTCACCATCTTCTGGATAAAGTTTATTTTCTGGCCATGATCTCCTTCCAGCTCAAGTCGTTCTTTTGTAGCCTAGGAAATGAATTAGGATTAGCACAAGATTGACCACTTCAAAGTTATCACAACTTCGCTATATTAGAAAGGTTTCATGATATCCAAACAAAATATTTTTGGAGAGATGAAAAAAAGCTTATGAGAAGTACCGTGCTTTCTCGTAGCCCCATCTTGGGAATTTAAACACTCATAAGGAAAGAATGATCACTCAAAATGTTTTACATGTTGACACAAAAGTTCGAAAAAGGGAAGTGAAGATCAAAGAAACTTGAAACAAACAGGAAAAAGAAAGAACAGCAAGATCACTAGTAATAGGAAATGGCTATACTTAGTTATTGGCCAAAATTTTAACTGGCCACCAATAAACCTTTCCATACGAGGAGATTCTCCATTTCCAACATACCAGAGAGAGAGACTGCTGTAATTCATCTTTCATCCTCCTCACTTCTGATGTCCTTTCCATCATGCTTGCAATTTGAGCCTTCTTCTTTGTCCGATGATCCCTCAATTCTGCAATTTTACCCTGTCGGGATAAAATTCATGTATCATATCATCTTCTAGATCGTGTGCTCTATGATACAAGCACCAGAAGTAAAAGTGTAAAACCCGAAAGATTTCAATTGAACGTCTAAAAGGAGTCAAGGCTACATGCTATAACATTTGAGAAGCACCTGTCACCCAGTAAGGTGCTATAGCTTCACATTACCACAAGGCATGTTAAATTCACTGTAGTGTCAGGCACCAAACAACAGTGAATTGGATACAGGGGAGGGAGAAGAAGAAAGAGACAACCGCTCAATTTAACACATTACAGATAAAAATTGCACAAATGTTGAAATGAATCCCTTTCCTACCAACTACAAACCAAGCAACTAAAACAAAAAAAGGGATTATAAATAATTACACTCAATAGATAAAAAACTTGTCATCCATTTCCACACAGCAGCCCAAATGGAGAAAAAAATAAAACATGAGATGAATATAGTAAAGCTCCAAAGTCCAAACCATTCTTGTTTCACCATTTCCACTATTACATTGTTCACAGGACTAGCAAGTATAACTCAATTTGGCGGAAAATCATCACGTGCACGTGGGATACAAAATCGAAATGATCAAACAGCTACTAAACATGTGGCATCAAATTCAGATGTATTAAGTACATATTGGACCACTCTGCAATAGTTGATAACTACATCCGAAGCTTGATTGTCAAAGACAAAATCAAGCAGGAAGGGATGAGGGGCAGAGAAATACATTGCATGATATTTGCTTGAGCATAATGGACAATTGACTATTAACAAAACAAGCCTCTGAAGGATAAATTGTACTATTGGAACACCAACTTGCTTGTGTTGAAGCTACTAAATTCGTAATTGTAGGAGAATAAAGATCAGGATATTTGATACATGAAAGTTTGGGATTGAAGGGCACCTAGCGAAAATACAATTGAAATGGGCATAAAAGCATGATAAATTTAACCAAGCTCTTCATCGGTTTATAAAATCAGTTTGTTATATTCAAGGGTGCACTACCATGTACGCCCTGCATGCACAAGAAAAAACCGCTAGCAGAGAAGAAATAAACCAAGACATGTATATTTGCCTATTGCCCCAAGAAAGAAAGAATTCTCTGAAAGCCAAATGGTGGCGCTCAAAAAAAATCAACTTTTACCTCTTCAAACTAGCATTTAAAGCTCCTTCAAATGTTTCAATGCACGCCCACATACACTGGCCTCCACACCCGCCACCATCTAAAAACTTAGGGGCACAGAACACGCCTATACAGAACTCAACACCCCTCCCCCCAGTTACCAACCTAGGCAAGAACAACTGAATCTAAATACATTAACACAAACCCTACCATCTATGTGACCAGTAGTTAAACAGACAAGTAAGAAAGAATAAAGTGAAACAAATTGATAGACTTGGAAACATTGCATGAGAAGACCCAATTAGTATTAAGTACTCTTCAAAGACCAAATCAACCAGATGAATATGCTATAGCCGGTGGTTAACCATCATTCCAACCAAAATGGATGAAGACGAAGATGAAGATGCTAGACAGTCACAGGTCAAAAGCAACTCGATGCTTGTTACTCACAATTTTCCGATCAATCCGGTCTTGGCACTTCGGTATACGGTCTTTCAGTGTCTCAATCTTTTTGCTTTGTTCCTGAAGCTGCTTGTCCACATCATAAACCCATGACCATGCAAGTCTCTTCTTTAACAGCTGCACCTTTTGAGATATTTCTTCTACGTGCTCCATGTTTCTTATTTTTTCTTGCAACTCCTTGATTTCATTTTGGATTGGTCTTATTGAAGATTCCAGCTCATTAACAACTTCATTTGCATCAACCAACTGACTATTGATATTCTTCAGGAGATCGTCCACTTGATGAAGCAGAGTCGCCTTAAAGAAAAACTGAGGAACCCGTAGTTAGAAAAAGCAGAAGATTGAGCCCAGCATGCATTAACAAATACATCAGCAAAAGTTGTTCCTATATTCAACTTCTTACCTTGAATTTATCTTTGTCATTCCCTGAATGCAAAAATTCTCTGCTTTTATCTTGACTCATAATTACACATGGATTCTCGACATCAATCTGCAGAATATAAAGCACAATATTCTTAGAAAATCAAATGGAAAGGGTGATAAGTTTTTAAGCAAGTAGAATACATACACTGATAAACCTCTTCATTTTTCAGACACGCGCGCGCACACACACACACACACACACAGAGAAAGAGAGAGAGAGAGAGAGAGAGATCCACTGTATCAGCAGGTACGCAGATTGTTAATATGAAATTATCACAATGTTTTGAGCCAAGTAAAGAAGGAAAGCATTATGCTTGAATGCCACAACATGATAATCCAACCATTCCATATTATCTTTTGCAAACAAACTATGGTCCCTTCTTTCTTGAACAAATAAAAACAACAAAACAAAAGATGGCATAAAGATGGCATAAAGTCGGCATATAGCACCATACAATACTCACATTGAAATGTTCTACAAGCTCGCGTAGATCTTCCCTGCGACTAGCTACCTTTCTTCCTGCCAAATAACAGAAATCAAGTGAATACCACGACCTCTACCATTAACTCATTAACATTTAGATATCATCAAAGAATTCACCAAATAAGCATTTGATAGTAACTAAAAAATTCCTTTGCACAAGCCTGTATTCCATTTTGCAGTGAACATGAAGGCAGAGAAGGCAAAGAACGTACGAAGAATTGCAAAATCAACATGTTCAAATTTGTTTCAATTGGATGTCTGCAGTGAAATTTAATCATAAGCTCGATAAATAACCGCCTAACCGGGCAGACAAATATGATGAAAATGAACTCCCTCCACCCACACAACACAAAACAAAAGGACAAATGTCAGATTGGGAAGAACCAGAAACAACTGGCAGCATCTGCAATCAAATCAGCCTCAGAAAGTAACGTTAACCGCTAAAAATAACCCTTCATTCAACGCATCTAGGACATTTATTTTGTCAGTCTTGATATTTTAAGGAACACAAAAATATGGATAACAAAATATGTACTAACATTTTCACACAACTAGGTCACAAAAAAATTAGGATAAGCACTTGGCAAACAGATGTCAACGTCACACGGGCACATAAATGCGAGTAAAAACTCTCATTTCCTTCTCTAGTTCTGAAATATAAATAGGCATGCAATTCCAGCAAGCAATAATTCAGACAGCATAAAAGAAGAGTGAATAAAAAACCTTGGTGATTCTTCAAGACAAGAGAACTTGTCGTTTCCGAAATCCTGCGTTCTATTATTATCACGTCGCCATATAAATCTGGCTTAAAAGCATCATCCCCTTGATTTTTAATTTGAAGATCAACAACAGCATAACTGCAAATAAACAAGTAACAGTTAGCCCCCCCAGGAAGACTTCACCAAGAGATACAATTTTTTGAGATATTGAATATTACAGCACCACCATAGGAGCCCAACACTGGAAGAATAATAGCTGAAAAATGAGAATTTTATTTACCAGTAAAGAGTGAGGCATAGAAGTTAGCCACAATGTTTTCAATGCCCAATATCTCTTAAGCATGCTAAGTTTTTTGGCTTTCCGCATTCTTTTCTTTCCCATGATTCAAGAAAACAAAAAATTACGTACACTAGCAGAAAATGCTGTATATCTTCCCAGTTCAAAGTAGAAACTGACACCAGCACAAAACACATTTGCAGTTCTTATACTTACGGTAAAAGCCCTCGCTGAGCCTTTGTAGGGCTATGAGTCATTGGCTAAGTCCATAATCTTAGAAATGATATGAACACCTTTAATTACATCAATCACCATTGAACATCCAATAGGATCTGACAACTCATCTTCCCAACTATATACAAAATAACCCAAATAGATACTAACAAAGGGCTTCAGTTCAAGTAACGCTAGAATTTCCTCTTTATTGCAAAATGTCAGCAAGTCCAGAGAAAGGATAGACGCATTCGTAGAATGTAACAATACTTGACAGTCCTAATTGCTCACTATTACCAATAAACATCGGCATTAACAATCAGTCATTCCCTTGCTGCAGAGTCAACTTATAAGTGGACCTTGATAACTGTGTCAACTATATATCAGTAATAACTATAAGAATCTTATAATGCCATCTTTCTTGAAGCTCGTGGGCAACAGAGATAAAGATGTAATTATCAGTCCAAAAGAAACCTTTCCCCAAGCAAAAACCCAATTCTAAGTACTCATCCCCGGAAGTCAAATGGTAAAAAGAAGGGGATTCATTAGCTCATTATTTAGAATGAATCGGTGAAATGACATAATCTATAAAAATTATTCAACAGGCTCTGGAAGGAATTTCAGGAGGACCCTCAAAATTCTAGCAATATCATTCTGCAACCACGTGTGCGGGTTACAAGTATCCAAGATCTCCTCCCATGAGCATAAAACAAGACTATCACCATCTGTTACCTAGTTACCATCAACTTATCGGATGTCAAGCTAACAATAGCCAAACAGGTTATCCTTATAAACTCTGACAATGTTTAAATTTGGTTAAATAGTTCAAAATCATGAGACTAACATATAAAAACCCCAAAACAAATAATTAGAGATAAACGAGAAAACAAATGGACAATTTTTTTTTACAAACCTGCACCCAGTCTTTATGAAATCCTTCAATGTGGCCGCCCTCTGCGTGCCTTTGGCTCGACACCCAAACGCAACACACAGTGCAGTGAGTATCGCACTCTTTCCACCTATTCACGTCAAAATCATACTATCAAACACAATGCTTCACGTAAACACTTCTACATACACAAACACGTAGAGAGAGAGAAACTCACTTCCGTTTTGGCCGGTGACAAAATTGATCCAGTCGCCCAACTCGATTTCCAAGTTACTGTGACACATGAAGTTCTCCAAACGGATCTTCTTGATTATCCCCGCTTGATAGTTGTACGGGTCAGCGGTTGGCTCGGTGAAAGCCCTAGAATCTTCCATTGTGTCGTTTCTAGGGTTCTTTGGAGAAGAAAGAAGCAGGAACGAAGAGTGGATGAGAGATGAGTGAAACGGGAGTAACTTGCAGAAACCTAATCGAATGGGGAGAGGGGTTTGCGACTCTCTCTCTCTCTCTCTCTCTCTCTCTCTCCTCAGTCCCTCCCTCTTCCTCTCTCCAGTAGATGAAGCTAGGGTGGGGAAATATGGCGGGAAGAAGTTTTCACTGTGGAGCTGATGAGTACAACTGATTGAGATAGGAGTAATTGAAGTCAGGCATTAGGAATGCGAAAAATAATAAGCCTATGTTTGGAAGTTGAGGAAAGAAGTGGAAAATAAGAAAAAATTAAAAATATTCCTCTTATTTGTTTGGTTTTTAAATAAAAGGATAAAAGAAAGGGAAGATAAAGGACAAAGAAGAAAAAAATTAACTACTTGTTTTCTCTTCTTCTCTCTCCTATGAGTGCAAATTTTTCTCTAATCTTTCACAAACCAAACAAAAAAAAAAAAAAAAAGAGGTTCCTTTTCCATTTCTCCTTTTTTATTTTCTCTTCTCTCTCTTCTTTTCCACAACTTCCAAACACAGCCCTAAAATACCAAAAAACCTAGGAAAATACTATGTGTCATATGTCAAGGTAAAAATAGTGCGTTGAAATTTGTGAAAATTTTATAATATATATAATATACTGAATAATATAAAAAGTGCATTAGAGTGAAGGGGTGTTTCACTGACTTTTTTTTTTTTTTTTAACCAAGACAGGTCATCTTCTCACAGTACATCACATAAAAAAGTGTGAACACAAAAACCAAAACAGTTTTAAAACAAAACTCTCTTAGTGGAACGGCCCCTGAGTTTTTTTATTTTTTATGTGCTTATTGTGTGCGGAATAGCAAGATCCTAAAAACTACTTCATCTGCCCCAAAATGTTAGTCTTGTTTGTACTTTAATGTAATTTTTAAATTATCCATATTTTCAATCTATAATGTATTTTGTGTACAATATGATTCTTATTTGACAGATCTCAATTAATTCTACTATTATACAAAGTTTTTATATTCTCTGAAAATATCAAAGATTGAAAGATATGGACAGTTTAAAAATTGCATTGAAATTAGCACAGGGCCAAACTAATTAAGACGGAGGGAGTATATATTCAGTGCCCCTCAAGACCTTCGTGTGGTAAGTGCAATAGTGGGCTCTACTGTGTGTTGACCGGGTCTCCACCGTACATTAATGTGGAGCTCAAGACTACTAAGTGCATGTATTCTACGCCAATGTGTTAACAAAGAAGAGATCTACGACATCACATAACAATCTCTACGAACACTGAACAATATCTTGTGAAAATTGGCTTTTATTTGAAGTGTGAGCTAATAAGGTTTTGTGAGAAAAAGAAAAATAGACAAATAAAAATATACGATATTTATTTCTCATCTAATCACTCAATTCAAAAAGGATAAACTTAACAAAAGGTTAGCTCAGTTAGTTAGGACTTTGTATAATGGGGATGCACACCGACCCACCAGTCCGTTTTTTAATGGTTTAGGATACATATTTAGGGGGTGTTCCACTAACCAAAAATAGTTGTTTTAAAAAACTAAGACATGTCACTCTCTCACAATACATCACATAAAAAACCGTGAAAATCAGTTTATTCTAAAAACACCCTTAGCGGAACACTCCATTAGTCTCATCGGATTGGGTTGGGTTTAGTTTTTAAGTCGATTTGATAAACGGGTTAGGTTTGGGAATACCTCTTTAAAACAAGCTCGGCCCAGCCCAAAATAAAATAATGACAATGATGTGCATTCTATATTTATTTAATGAACACATATTAAAAGGGAAATAAATCCACTACCATACTTATATATACACATTATCCTATTTTTTAAAGCATATTTACATTTATATTGGTCGTCGTATGATTATTGTAAACTCTATTTTATAATAGTGGGAATGATTAAGGCTTATTTATCTTTTTGGTCCCCAAAGTATTAATCGCGTCTCAATTTAGTTCCCAATGTTTCAATTGCTGACATTTAGTCCCTAATGTTACAATTTTGTACCAATCAAGTCCCCAATGCAAACTCCGTTAGCCCCATCCGTTAAAATGAGGGGCATATTCGTCATTTCGCCCACCCCAAATTTCTAAGAAAGGGAAAAAAAAAAAAAAAAAAGGAAACCTTGGGCGGCAGCCATGGCCGCCACCACCATGGTCGCCGACTGCCCCGCCATCCTCTTCCTCTCCTCACTTCTTTCTTCAGCCCCGGCACGTCTGACTTGAACACGTGTGTCGTCTGAGTCTCCTTCCAGTCGATGTCGGAATTGGAGAACGACAATGGCTGCCGTCGTGTCACTTTCACCTTTGTCTCTCTTTTTTTTCTTTTTTTCTTTTTCGTTTTGTTTCTTATAAATTTAGGGGAGACCCGAGAGGTGAATGAGATATGGGAAAAGAAAGAAGGAGAAGCGGAAGAAGATGAAAGTGACCAAAAAAAGGCCGAGAGGTAAATTGATACAATCATCTCCTCCACACACACACACACACAAAAAGGTAAATAAGCCATGGTCCAGTCATCTCCTCCAGAAAAGAAAAAAAAAAAAAAAATCTTCTAGAAGTTCAAATAATTTGATATGAACTGGAAGGATTTGATACCTTCCCATAGGTGGGACGGTGGCAGTCATCTCCAATTTGGTATAAAACAAATAAAAAAGTTATATAGAGAAATATGTTTTTTAGGAGTTTGAAATTACACGTACTCTGATATGGATTATTTAAAAAGGGACGGAGGGAGTAATGATTAGTAGACTTTATGTTGTTTTGGTTTTCTCGTATTGTGATTGTTATTGGAAAAAATATTTAATTATTGTACTCTTAGGGTCCAATTTTTAAATTAGGCTTAGTTTTGCAAAAGATTTTAGCAACTCATTTGCTAAAATCAACCATGATTTTAGCAAATGAGTTGAGTTGCTAAAATCATGGAAATTTCAAATCATAAAATTAAGTACTTTAATTTGGTGCGAAAAAATTCGAAAAACGATAAACGGAACCACTTAATTTTTTGATTTAAAATTTCTATGATTTTAGCAACTCAACTCATTTGCTAAAATCATGGTTGATTTTAGCAAATGAGTTGCTAAAATCTTTTGCAAAACTAAGCCTAACCTAGGGCACTTTAAATCCTTGAGCCAGCCCTGTGCTCACGGGGTCGTGCCTTGCCGAAAGAGGTTGTCACCAATTCTGAGTTTCCCCATTTCCGAAAGAGGTTGTCACCAATTCAAGAAGAAGAGTTTCACCATTTCCGGGTTTTTTCAAAACAGGTGGTTGCAGTGGAGGTTTGTGAATTTTCGAGCTCAGCCTTCTATGGGTATAGTTAAGTTCATTACAGAGGTAAAAACCAAAAAATAAAATTCTTGAAACTTGAAAGGAAAACACTCTGTGAACAGATTTCCATTATTAGCTAAAATCAACCATGATTTTAGTACCTAGTGAACTCATTTGCTAAAATCATGGTTGATTTTAGCAAATGGATTGCTTAAATCATTTGAAAAACTCAGCCGTTACGCCTATTGGTAATTCCACGATGAACCCATTTATTGTCCCAATATTGGTAGGTAGGTGTTGAGATCGGGTTGTTAGTGCCTGGCTGATATAGATAATATTACCAATTAATAAAAGTTTTTAGTAAAAAATAAATAAATATGATCAATATTCGGCTACAGAACCTTATGTTGAGAAATTCCATTAGAGAAAAGAGAATACAAACCCAAATGTTACAGAAAGAAATCAAATGTTATCAACTAATCAACCCACAAAATTGTCTGCCCAAGGTATGGGTAAGGTTGGAGATCGAAAATTCAAATGGCGTACTAATTTGCCAAGAAATCAGTCAGGAATACAAGCGAGACTAGTCAATGGAGCCAAGGTGCGATAATTTGTTACTACATCATATTTCTTAACAAACTGACATGGAAATCGAATATAAATACTGTGCCAATGACCTCAATGTTCGTTGTGGCATTTTAGTGATCTCCGTATTTCAACTATTTATTTCAAATCAACCATCAGAATCAGAAATGCGTATTCAAGTGGTCTTGTCTGTTTGTCATCCCAAATCGATGACGGAGCTAATTCCCCGTCTTCCAATTAGAAAAATGGCAACTACCTTTTATTTGTTTAGGAAAATAGAAATGAAAGTGAATACACCGGAGATTGGTTTTTAGTGTTAATATATTTGTGTATTTTAATGAAAATATGGTTCCCTTCCAAAAATAATCGTAGTCACGACCATGATTGGCAACATATATGGTAAAAGCTAACAAATCATTTCAACTTGCATTGTGAATTTGAGACAGACCAAGGTGCCACAAAACTAGTACCTACTTTTGACGGAATTAGGGGCCTGTAGTGAGTGAGCTCACTACATGCATGTAGTGAGCTCTCTCAACCGTCAGATCCGAGATCAACGGTTCGGATAAATTGGAGTTAAAGTTAATGTAAAAGTGTTTTTTAAAGTGTAAGACGATCCGAACCGTTGATCTCGGATCGGACGGCCGAGAGCGCTCACTACATGCATGTAGTGAGCTCACTCACTACAAGGCCCCCGATTCCAAATTTCCTTTGTTGGCTTCGTCCCTGGGGATATAAGTTATATAGTAACTAATATTGGCATAGTGATATGTTTGGAGTTAACCACTAAGGTATCACTCTGACTTGCTCGCGTAGAACCATCGATAATATATTCCTGGTTCGATGTTGTTCTGTTTATACCATTTTCATAGTGTAGTCAAAGTCAAATAAGGAAATTTTAGGTGGCCTAGATAAGCTTGGCTAGATTAGCTTGTTGACAATACTATTAATTTTGTGTACGAAACGATCCAATGACAATTATACGTGTCACAATTGCATGATATGGAAATAAGTGGGGTGATGCTATATTTGTTAAAGATAGTCATAAAAATAAATAGATGCAATGAGAAGAATTTCAAAGAGATCAGGAGGTTATTTTACATAAAGTTCATAATAGAATGTTGCTAACCAAAAAAAAAAAAAAAACAATAAAAAGAAAACTAAAAAGACTAATAAAAATTAAAGGTTTTTCTCAACCGACTTATGGAAATTAAGACTAATACCTAATAAAAACATGCCAAAACAAGTGGTAGAAAATTAAAATATCCTAAATCAATCTATTATATAAAATAAAGTTTCCATAAATTAAAACCCTTAGGATCTTGTCTTGTATCAAGACCCCACAAAAAATAATGTCATCCTACCAAAAAGTGATGTTATCCATACCAAAAAAATATGATCACCTTACCAAAAAGTGTATTACAGAGATGAGACCTACATCATTTCAACCAATAAGAGGAGTATAATATTCACCCTCTTTCAAGGAGGGTGAATAAAAGCACACTCGCATGGACTAGATTATGTTATTTTCAGGGATTTCTCCCCGTAGTTTTTTATTTCGTTGTATTTGTATTTATGATAATTTTAAAAAAAAGAAGGGCATAACGGCAATTTCCAAGCACAAGCTAGTATTTATTGTTGGTTGTTCTCCAATAGATTTTATCAAGATTTGATAAAATCAAGCCCTCGATTTTATCTATTAGTGAAGAGATTTGATGAAATCTAAGAGTTTATCAAATTTTGATAAAATCTGTTGAAGAACAAACTAAAAAGAAAAATAACTTCGATTTTTTTGCAGTCCGATGTTTGGGCTTTACGGGCTTGAATGATTTTATAGTCCTTTAATTTTTTAGGTCTCATATTGTGGATTCCTCGAGAAAAAAAATCGCAATGATCTGGTTTTGTTGTAAAATGATTTCATTGAATAAATTTCCTACAAAAAAATTGATTTTTATTTTCGAAGTTATAACTGCGTAATTGTTGTCTACTACTTTTTTTTTTTTTTCCATATACATGTTAAATGGACCTGGCTTCTCTCGATGATTGGAAAAAATCCTCAGCCATTCATCTCAACAATCAATGTCGGATACTTTCTCGCAAATCTAGTCAATTTATATACTGTATTTTTGTTTTTGAAGCCTGAGATCACGCAAACGACACTTTTGGACTGCATACAAGCCGTTTCCCGGTGAAATCCAATGATAGGTGCTAGATTAGGGGTGCACAAACACTGGGCCGGGCGGTTTGGGCCGACTTATACTATATAATAATGAGATTTGTGCATGATCGGGCTTCATTTAATATGCTTAAGCCTGGCCCAATTAAAAAATGTTAATTTCCTAAGGCCGTCCAACAAGCTCATTTATTTTTCTAACGCATGATATCATAAACATAAATTAATCAATTATAAGATCAAGAAAACGCACAATCAAATTAAGGAGATTCAACAAGAAGAAAAGTAAAAAACTGTTAAAAAGAAAAGAGGAGATATTGAAGAGCAAACAAAGATGATCAGAAGACCTAACTAGATAAAAGATGAGTAGATGCGCCTGGTTATCAAGATAAACAAACCCTAGGTTCTAGAGGTATATATATAGATTAAAGTAAAAATAATTATTTAAATCGGATTGGGCCGAGCTGGGTTGGGCCTCAGAAGAATTTTCCAAACCCGCCCCAATTAATAAACAAGCTTAAAATGTCAACCCAACCTAGCCTTTGGGCCTAAATATTTTTTCCAAACCCTAAAAAAACCGGGATGGGTGGACTACGGAACCCACATTGCAGGAAATATGGAAAAGGCATCATGTCACGATATGAAATATTTCCAACCTTTTGACAACGAAGGCATGCCTTATAAAAATCATGGGCGTCCTTAAAAAGCGTGGGCCAATAGAACCCACGTTGCAAGACCTTCGCCGCGGTCTTCTTGCCAGATCAAACTAGATTTTTCATGTCCAAACTTGGGGTCTGAACCAAATCATTGTAGTGGGCCGAGAGCCCAAACAGACCAAGTATGGTGCATTTATGTGGACGGTAAAGAATGAAATAATTCGATAACACAAAAAACACCGCCGATTTATGCAATAATTCTACGGGTATATGCACCGATGGTGCAAAGATCGATATGTGAGGCATACTTTTGGGTTCCATATGAATAATTCGTACCATTCATTAATTTTAAAATACTTTTCCGTGTAGTTTGTCGGAAAATTAGCTCAATCAAATACCTGCAAGTGCTTGGTCTAATATACCAATTTTCATTAAGAATCTAATATCGTGTAGTTTGGCTCATATGTTTTTATTTTTCTGATTCATCCTGTCGAAACAAATTAATAATTTCCAAAACAATAACGACACAAAACTGACAAATGTGATTTGTTTTTATAGTGATTAAAAATAATTTGGCTTAATTATTAAGCCAAAACACCCTAATAAGTCCATAATCCTATTTGGATATGAAAGTGACTTCACAAGTTATATCCCTATTGGTTTGGACTTCGACAGAGAAAAGGAAATCCTACTCCTAATTGCTGCCTAATTTGGTTTCGGATTCCTAATTTGCTTCAGAAGAAAAGGAATGTAGTCTACAAATCCAAATGTGATTATCAAAACCAAGTTTAATCACTATAGGATTAGGAATTCACGATCAGTTTAATCACTATCGGATTAGGAATTCACGATCAGCTATAAATTAATTCGAACATACTCTCATCTACAAATTTCGTCTTCTCGTTGTTTAAGCACGTATTCTTCTAAACAAGAAAATTTTAGTATTTTTTGGTGGTTTAAGCAAGCAACTTAGGGTGAGAAACCATGTATTCTGTGAAGAAACCCATAATGATTCGAGAGGTATGGGCTAAGAACTTGGAGGACGAATTGTTTTTAATTGAACAAGTTCTTGCCTAGTATCCATACGTTGCCATGGATACTGAATTTCCGGGTACAATCTTCCATCCAAATCTTGAGAAACATCAACTCTCTCGCCTCTCTCCTGACGAAAACTATTACGTCATGAAGGCAAACGTTGATGCTCTCAAGCTCATTCAGTTAGGCCTCACCCTCTCTGACTCCGATGGGAATCTCCCTGGAACCCATTATTCATACGTTTGGCAATTCAATTTCCGAGATTTCGACATCGATGTCGATCCCTACTACGAAGACTCCATCAATCTGCTGAAAAAACAAGGAATCAATTTCCAGAAGAACAAGAAATATGGCATTGACTCGGTGAAATTTGGGAGTCTTCTTTTGAATTCAAGAATCTTTTCATGTTGTCCATCGATGGTAACTTGGATCACCTTCCATAGTGCCTACGATTTTGGATTTTTGCTCAAGATTTTGACACAGAGAGAGTTGCCGGAGGATCTTTGCACGTTCACGAGATTGATGAGTACCTACTTTGGCGGGGATGTGTATGACATAAAGCACATGATGCAAAACTGTCCTGGATTATATGGCGGATTGGAGAGGGTGGCCAAAACCCTAGAAGTTGATCGTGTGGTTGGAAATAGTCATCAAGCTGGTTCAGATACTTTACTCATCCTGCAAACATTCATGAAACTACGAGACCTGTACTTTGGTGGAAAAGCGGGAAAACAAGTTTTTGAATTTCAATCTGCGTTGTATGGACTGAAGGTGGAAGAGTAAGCATCCGTCTTCATATTTTGTCACATAGGTATGTCGTTAGCGTGATAATGAGTTAGGTTATAACGAGTCGATAATGGTTAATTAGGAACCCCAGACCATTGGGCTAGAATCAGGGCCAGTAAAGTATGCGTCCTTAATTATCAATTTTGTTGCACGAATTATTTTGGACCAAATTGGTAGAAAATGTTTATTCACCAGTTTTGGACATGCGTTCCTACATGTTGCTTTTATTCTGGACATTGTGTCTGCCATGCTAGTATTTAATTTGGTGACTTTTCAACTATGGTAATGCAATTGTTGATACAAAATTATTCCACCGTTGACTCTATGAGTAAGAGAGAGGAGGGCTTTTATAACTCAAAATTAAAGAGAAACGATTTAATGTCGACAATTTTTTTTTTGGTCTAAAATAATCCTGGAAGGAAAAAAAATACAAAATACAAAATACAAAATATAATAGACCTATTTGAGTTAACAAACATAACTCAACCTTTGATTGTGGAGATGGACGGTCAGATTGAGGGACTACAACTCTGCAGGCTCCCAAAATCCATAAAATAGACCTATTTTAGACCATTGTGCTACGAGGGACCGTTTAATGTCTATTGTATTTGTCAGACAATGTTGTAAGCGAGAGCCTTATAACGTTGGTCTAATTATAGATATCACTTTTGGAAAGGGGCCTCCATCCTAAAAAAATTAAAGTACTGTGATAGCCTTGCAACAGATTTTTTATTTTTTATTTTTTGGTACAACGGAAGTTCAAAAACACCAGCAGAAAACAGAAAAACAGCAAAGACTAGCAAACGCTAGTCTCTAAAATGCCCTACACCCAGGGCATCTTCCAACACAAGAATGCGAATAGATTGAGGGGAGTCCTATAAAACCATCAACGGGTCCACTTGTTTAGCTCCAAGGTGTGCGAGATGATCAGGACGATTTTGGAATATCTGCTAATAGGGCAGGAGAGACAAATTTGAGTAGACATTCTTTTGTCTTTTTATCTATATGACCATTTTTGTTTTTCGGAATTTTTTGTTTAGGTTTTCGTCGTAATTTTTTGGATTAATTATTAGTATCGATGAGAGGAATCAGAAAAGTATAATTGGACAGAAGTTAAAAAAAAAACTCATATAAAACGAAACTTTAGACGAAAAGACAGGTTTTTTTTCCCCTTCTTCTTCTTCTATCTTTAGTGAATTTTTTTTGTCAGAATTTTTAGACTCAGAGGATGGTTAATCCAAAAAATATATCGCGAATTTACCAAAAAATTGAGAAAAATGAATAAAACACGAAAACTAAAAAGACAAAAGAATAGATACTGAGAGTAAATTTCGACCAAGTCGTGTAAGAGTCAAACGAGTGCCAATTTGTGGAAGGGATCATACCATGAAAAGTTCATACATGTATTGTGTTCTGCCAACAAAAGATGTCGCTTTTAGTGTTTTTTTCCTAAATGGCTAAATGTGGTGGAATTGTTCTAGTCGTGGCATTATAGAGCTGCAAACGAACTGAGCTGCGGCTTGACTCGTTAAGGCAAGGCTCGGCTCGGCTCGGCTCGGTTCGATAAGTAAACGAGGCGAGCTCAAGTTCGATTTTCAAGCTCGTTTAGTTAACGAGCTCGCAAAAGCTCGGCTCGTTTAAGGAGACTTGTTAAGTAAATTATCCTGGCTTGGCTCGTTTATGACCGAGCCGAGCTTGAGCTCAATTTTTCGGCTCGTTTACTTAACGAGTCAAGCTCGAACACTACAAAATTTGGCTCGTTTACATTGTTAGGATCTCAAACAACGCACCACACGCAACAGAAGCAGTAAAATCAAGAGAAACACAACACACAAATATACGTGGTTCGGCCAAATCGGACCTACATCCACGGGGATGGGGGTTTCACTATAATCCGGAGGAAATCCGTGATCTTGTGTTACACAATCACACTCTCATCTCACAATAATGAAACCTCACCAAGTCTCTCGTGTATCTCTCTCTCCGGGAGAGCCACAACCGGCCCCCCCTCTCACACTCTCTGCCTCTCTCTCTACATTGTGCTACCACACTACAATACAAGGCATCAATGAGTATTTATAGAGAACACATTAAAAACCCTAGCCCCCTCCCATCTGGGCCTAAGCCCAATGGCCCACACGGGGTGGAATCCTAACAATCACCCCCTCCACATCGAGTGGGCAATGTCGTCTGCAACACCCCCATGTCGCCTCCTCCAATCAGCTAACTCTGGCAAGCGCCTGTGTCACTAACCAGTCGAGCATCCATGCACCACCAAATAGAGTACACAAATCCCGAAAGAGTGTATCCTTGCAAAACCAGACTCCGCAGCCAATCAGAAAATCAGAGTATTGCACCCCCTCAAAAAAGAATGTCTCCACTCGTCCGAGTATCGCACCCCCTCAACTAGGATGCCTCCACTCGCACACCTCAAACTCGAGGTGTATGCGCTCACCAACAGAAGCGCCTGCGCTCTCCAAAAGAAGCGCCCGCAGCTTCATCGCCGCGCTCCGCCACTCTAGCATCCTGCTAGATATCCGTGGCTCAAACTGATCTACCGCTCTGACAAGCGCCTGTGTCATTCCCAGACGAGCTACACCGCACCCCAACTGGGTACTCACTCGAATGAATGTATCCCTGCAAGCCAGATCTTCCGTGGTTGATCATAATCCTGCACCCCCTAATCCAGAGTGTCTGCATCCTCATCCGGATGCTCCTGAACCCGTCATCCACAAGAACTGCACCCCCGAAACCTGTATCTGCTATCTAACCACCTGGCCGATCTCCCGCAGAACAACCCCGGAATGCCTCATCTAAACCTGGATGACCCACATCTCAAACCGAGATGCAACTATCCGCGTCCGCCAAACCCGGAACGCCCGTGCCCAATCACCGGACACAATCTGTGACTCCCTCTCTCCACACCATGCAGCCGCATATCCCGGAAAGAATCTAGTCATAATAACACAGAAGAAAGAGAATACCAGTATGCATCATCTGATCTCCATCTCAATCCCTCTGTCCGGAGCTCCCGTGAACAACCCATAGCAACCAGTCGCCTTATCCTTGCTAGCTAGCATCCTGCACACTCTTGATTCGACTACCAGCGCATCCAGTACCATCCCGGTCGCGACACCTCGGTACAATCCCGCGCCTATCCTGTGTGCAACCGCAACTGTCGCCTCTCCTGCTCACGTCACAAAACACTCATACTGCCTGACCATGCCTGACATCAGCTCCAACTGTCACTGCACTCTCACAAGCCTGTATGGTGGCCCATCATCCAATCCAATGCAGCTCGAATCACAACTGCAAATCCTGATAATAGGTCTTCAAATCCGATTGAACCAGACTGCCTCCGATCACTGCTAACCAACTTCGACCTGTCATTCTAGTAAGCGCCTGTGTCATTTCAAGTCGAGCCTCTCCGCATCCCAACCCGGAACACGATGCTGACTAAATGTTTCCTTGCTCACTAGCTCTCTGACTGATCACCACGACTCAAACGCCACGAAACCGCAATCACCCGATTGCCCCGGTCAACCTCCGATCTCTGCAAAGTCTGTCCAATCCCCTGGTGTGTAGCTATCCAACTCCACTCATTTCTTTAGTCACCAATCTGTCACCTATCTGCCACTCCTGCCAGCAATCCTGGTCTCTCACCACTCTCCGTCAGCTCTCTCGGGTCTCATCCTGCCCCCTGGTCCATCCATGTTCCAATCCCAGGCCTTCCTAGCACCCCCTGGACTCCCATCGAATCTCCCATGGTTTGCCTCCGGTAAAATCGGGCCTGAATCACGCAAAACCAAGCCCACCAATGATTCCGGAACCGTCCAAATAGCTAAGAACAAGCCTCCTCACAACCCAAGACGCCTCTGAACACACAAATCTAGCTCAATCTAGCAACAAAACCTGCTTCCGAGCCTCTACACGAAAAACAGAGCGCATGGTTGGATCCGGAACATCGAACCGAGTCGGGAACCGGTCTAAACTGGAAATGAACCGGCCTAAACACCACTGAACCGGCTACAAAACTTAATCTGGTCTGCTCCCTGGGCCGCTTCCGGTCTGGACCGGATTGAACCCGGTCCGCCAACCCTGCGGACCGCCGGTCTGGACCGGTTTGGTCTCCTTGACCTTCGGTTTGATCCCTTCGACCGGTTTGACCCTAGCGCCTGACCTTTTTGACCCTTCTGATCCTAAAAAGGTTCAAACAGTTCACTGATCTGACCCCTTTGCTGACGTGGCTAACCTGATGACATGTCATCCGACGTGTCGCTGACGTGACGACGCGTGGCATCCGCGTGGCGCTGACTGTGCGCCACGTCATCATCTTCCAGAGGCTTCTGGCGCGTGTCACACACCCCACCGCGGGATCTGACGTGCCGGACTTCAATCGGCGCGTGGCGGCGCGTGCCGCCTCCTCCGGCGACCTAACGACGACCTCCGTGATCGTCTCTCCATGGCGAACACAACCCCGTTCTCAAATCTCTAATCCGATCACGTATTACGAGAAACCCACCATGTCCGCCGCTCGTTTCCGCCTTGCGCTGTTCAGGCGAAGTTTCCGACCTCCTCCTGTGACCAAACGTGACTCCGAGCACTCCGTTGGATTCGTCTCTGAGAGTAGCACCTTTCCCTCTGATCAAAAACAAGTTTCGTCACCTGTTTTTATCCAACCAAAGCTTCAACAGTGCTTCAATGGCCTCCGAGTGATTTTCCGACTGCTCTGCGCTCTCCGGTGCTTTAACCCAAGCTCTGATACCAGTTGTTAGGATCTCAAACAACGCACCACACGCAACAGAAGCAGTAAAATCAAGAGAAACACAACACACAAATATACGTGGTTCGGCCAAATCGGACCTACATCCACGGGGATGGGGGTTTCACTATAATCTGGAGGAAATCCGTGATCTTGTGTTACACACTCACACTCTCATCTCACAATAATGAAACCTCACCAAGTCTCTCGTGTATCTCTCTCTCCGGGAGAGCCACAACCGGCCCCCCCTCTCACACTCTCTGCCTCTCTCTCTACATTGTGCTACCACACTACAATACAAGGCATCAATGAGTATTTATAGAGAACACATTAAAAACCCTAGCCCCCTCCCATCTGGGCCTAAGCCCAATGGCCCACACGGGGTGGAATCCTAACATACATCCCTACGTGGCAATAAAGATATACCGGGGAGGTACGCTCGGTCCCTCATTACAAAAAAAGTACTTCCCCAGTAAACTTTACCCGGTGAAACATATTGGATGAAATTCTTTTATTGCGCCAAAGAGAGACAGAAAATACGAATAAACTTCTAAAGTAAATTACCTACAGTTGGTTGTGTTTTTAAAGGAAATTAAGAAATAATTGAAGATGTTAATTGAATTTAAACTCTTCGTCGTTACGTTACGCATCCATTGAAGATATAAAGAGGGTAGCATTACAATAAGATTGGGCTGTGAAATCATTACCCAAAGGCACGTTTCAAAGGCTACATGATGACCCTGGTTTGACTTATTATTGTCGCCATAATTAAGCCTGGTTTGGAAGTAATGGAATCCAAAGAAAGTCCTTTCGGTTATAGTGGGTAGGTTTAAGCAAAGTCCCATAATGCGTTAGTGAGAACAGAAATGCAAGCGTGAAAGCGTCTTTTAAAAACATTATAATCTAGTACTAAAATTCACGGGGGCAGGAATTGAGAGCGCAAGCGTAGAGCGATGATAGAGAGCGGGAGCAGATGGCTTTCCGGTGATCCAGTAGTGCAGCATCCGAACTCGAATTTCATCTCGGCACTTGCATGATTCGAGCCATCTATTGCCAAGATGAAATCCGAGCCGTTAATTACCAATATTAATGGCTCGGATGTGGCACTACAAGTTACAACCCTGTAGTGCGGCTCCGCACTAGAGGATCTCCAAATTCGAGAAGAAGAAGGAAAAGATGCTGGTTGGTCTACTCACAGTTCTACTTGGATCACTAATAGCAACCTTAATCTCATAGTTATGGTAACAAAAGCACCACTTTTAATGAGCAAAACTCAATAATGCACATAGTAGGAAGCAAAATCAGAATACATGGAATTCCATTGCCAACTTCAAAAGGAAAACAACTCACTTCTGACTTATCCTATACCAATCGCCCCAATTTGGAAAAAAGCAAAGAAAAAAAAAAAAAAAAAAACACCCAGTAAAACCATTAATATTAACATTCGATAACAGGTTTCTGAGCCAAAGGAGCGTCTCCGCCACCGCCGCCTTCTCTAATCACACCGTCACTTCCGGGCGACTTCCGCTTAGGCTTGGCCTCTTGCAACATCGACACCACGTCCCTCATTGAGGGCCGCTCGGCAGGGTTCCGGCTTGTGCAAATCAACGCGATCCTCAACACTAGCATCATTTCCTCCCTCACCGGCGCGCAAGATGCCCCAGCATTTTTGTCCAGCACGTCGACAAGTCCGTTTTTGGCCTTGATTTTGGTCCTCAACCAGTCCACAATACTGTTCCCCTCACCGAATTCCGAATCCACCGATCTCTTCCCCGTCAGTATCTCCATCAACACCACCCCGAAGCTGTATATGTCACTCTTCTCATCGACTTGTAAAGTGTAAGCATATTCTGCAAAATCAAAACACATTTCTTAATACTTCCACCCAACATATATAATGAAATTTATTTTTTTCAAATCAGTGAACCGCCCAAGTTGTTTTGACTTTCATGCAAAGTCACCCAGTGTGCTGAGAATGAGGTAGCAGTTTATAGGCTTTTGCACCGTCTGATCTTAAGGTAAGAAAATCTTGGTGGGGCTAACTAAACAAGAAAAGCAGAACAAAAAAGAAAAAGGGACCTTGATTCACGCGCAATAACGAATGAAAGTATGTGCGCAGTGCGCCTGTGGCCCTATGGGGTACATCTTTGTTTCCGTTTCCGACGGTTTAAATTGTTTGTCTGAGTCACCTTACACGCAACTCGATAATTTTTTTTTTCCCAATCCAATTAGATGCAGTCCATCCACACCACACGGAGACTTGTGAATTCAAAAGAAATTACTTTACGACAACGTGACCCCAAAAATTAAATCCTAATCAATTATGTGGAGAACACACACAAATTAACCGGACTGTCCTTGACGCGAAAACCGAGGGGTACAGTGCACCACACCCACAGTCCCTGAAGGGCCCGCGTTACACCACCAGCGAAATTTATAGCACCAGGATAAAGGTTTAAAATGTTACTACCAGTGAAAACTTAATTCTGATGTCGTCAGACAACAAAACGAACTGAACAAACAAATGACAAAAACAGCATATGATTAGGCCCACACACAGTAAACATGATGTATCGTTACAAGAACAAAACGAAGAAAATCAGACACGTACCTGGTGCAATGTATCCGTAGGACCCAGCGATGACGGACATCGACTCGTCGCACTCGATCAACTTGGCTACACCGAAATCGGCAACCCGCGCCTCCATCTCGGCATCGAGCAATATATTGCTCGGCTTCAGATCGCGGTGCACGATCACCGGATCACAGTCATGGTGCAAATAACAAATCCCTTGAGCCACCCCTAACGCTATCTTGTATCGAGTGAGCCAATCTGCCACCAAATTTTCGCCCTTGTTTTTCCCGTGCAACAAGTCGTCTAGGCTTCCGTTTAGCATGTACTCGTAAAGCAGCATTGTGCACTCGTTGTTAGTGCAGCACCCTAGCAACCTCACGATATTCCGGTGCCTCACGTTTCCCAACACGTCCACCTCGGCTAGCACCCCCCGTCTTCTCCTGATCGTTTCCTTGTGTTTCCCCCACAACTTCTTCACCGCTATGATCTCGCCACCTGGCATCTCCGCCTTATACACGGTCCCCGTAGATCCCATCCCGATGATCTTATCGGTCATCGATAGGCACTCCAACACATCATCCGCTGTGAAATTCAACCGCTGGAAGGCAGTTAATTTCCACGGCCCGATCTCGCAGTCGTTCGTGGACAACCTCCGGCGGCTGTAGCTCGCATGGCAGCACTTGCTACCCGCGATGAGCACAAACAGTCCAATCCCAAACGCCGCCGCCATGATCCACACAATCGCACCGGCGGTTCTCTTCGCCTGCGGCCGGACCTCCACCGCTCCGTCCTCCATCCCCTCCGTACCGCACGGTTTCTGTAAAATTCTACCGCAAAGACCGGCATTGCCGATAAACGACGTGGGATGGAGGTTGGGAAAAATAGTCCCCGACGAAGGAATCGGTCCAGTGAGCTGATTATAAGACACATTGAAACTCTCCAGTGTCCTACAGTTATTGAAACTCGAAGGTATCAGCCCCGTCAAATTATTGTACGACAAATCCACGTCGGTGATCGACGGGAGCGTCGAGATCTCCGACGGTATCATACCAGAAAGCGAATTGCCACGCAAATTCAAGCAAATCAGCTTCTCGCAGTGATCCACATCCCGCGGTATGCTTCCGTCTAAATCGTTTCCTTGTAATTCGATCTTGTACAAGCTTTCACATCCAGTAAAATTCGGTATTTTACCTTTAAGCTTCGACGATTTGGCCGAAAATATCTTCAAATTCGGCGAACTCCATATATTATCAGGCAAATTCGTACCGAACGAGTTTTCCGATATGTTCAAGTACTCTAGCACGCCGGCATTGCCGAAATCTCTCGGGATTTCTCCGCTGAAATTATTTGAACTCAAATCCACGAACGTCAGATTTGACAAAGAACCGAATCCAAACGGGAGAGAGCCGTTGAGATTGTTGTCTTGGATTCTGAACCTCGACAAGGTTGAGCAATTTGCAAGTGATGAAGGAATCTCACCGACGAAGTTGTTCCCGAACAGAATGAGCTTCACTAGCTTGTTTCCAAGGCAGAGATTGGGAGGCACCGGACCGGCGAGCGAATTCGACGACACGTCTAGTTTCTGCAAATTCCCGTTCGATCCTAACCTCTGTGGTAATATTCCTGTTAGAGAATTATTCCAGAGAGACAGTAATTGGAGGTTTGGAAGGTCACCGATTCCGTCCGGTATTTCGCCGCTTAATTTGTTGTTCATTAGGCTCAAAACGATAAGCTCTTTGAAACCAGAGACTCCGTCCGGAATATGCCCTGAAAGATAGTTGTTGGACAAATCAAGAGACTTTAACGCCGTCAGTTTTTCAAAACTCGACGGAATTTGGCCGGTAAAGCCGTTTTCAAACAGCAAGAGCGATTCGAGTTTGGTTAGGTTGGAGAGTTGAGGGGGGATCTCGCCCGAAAGGTGAGCATTAGAGACGTCCAAGTATTTCAAATTCGATAATTTACCAAATTCTGAAGGAATACCGCCGGTGAACTCGTTGTAACCGATCTCCAACTGCTCGAGCTGGGCTAAGGAACCCAGCTCAGATGGGATTGGACCGGTTAGGAGGTTCCCGGCTAGATGCATGAAACTTAAATTCCGAAAGTTTCCGTAACTAGCCGGGATTTCTCCCTCGAAATAGCTCCCTCCGAGGTTGAGGTACTCGAGGGAGGGAAGACGGGTGATCTCCGCCGGCAGAGGGCCAGTGAAGCTGTTGCTGTAAGCATTGAAAACAGTGAGGAAATTGAGCTTGGAAATTCCATCCGGGAATGTGGAATTGAAGTTGTTGTGATTAATGTCGATGGTTCTGAGGTACGGGAGGTCGAAAAAGGAGGTCGGAAGGGGTCCGTCGAAGGAATTCGAGCTCAAATTGAGGTGGTGCAGGTGGGCGAGGTAGCGAATTTCGGCCGGGATTCGGCCGGAGAGGTTGCGTTTGGAGAGGTCGAGGGAAATGACTTGGGAGGCCTTCTTGTCGCATTTGATGCCGGACCAGGAGCACCAAACGGGTTGGAACTTACCGGGAGTTTTTGTGAAAGTTGGGGTGGGATCCCAGTCATGGAAGGTGTTGTGGGGGTCATGGAGTGAGGATTTTAGAGAGAGGAGAGAGAGGAGTTGCAGGGGAGTGGTGGTGGTGGAGACAGATACAGATAATCTGAGGAAGAAGATAAGTGAGAATGTGGTGAGATAGAGAGGGAAAGAGGAAGAAGAAGGAGGGTGGAAGGAGGAGAAGAGGTTCATGGTGTTTTGAGGGGTTTGGGAGAGAGATGAAGGGTGGTGTGGAGAAGGGTAAATTTAAGGGAGGGAAGGTTTTGATGAAGATGATGAGAAATGCTTTTTGGGAGTGTTGGGTGCAGAGGGTGTTTCATCATGATTAGTTTTCCTCTCAGTGGAGGTGATCTGTTGTTGCGTTGTGGAAATTTGAAGTGAGAGAGAGAGAGAGAGAAAGGAAAGAGGAATGAGTGAGAAAACAGTTGGGTGCACACACTATTTTTCTTCTTCTTCCTCTTCTACTTCTGGTTAGTAACTCCTACTTCAAATTTCTACTTGAGGAGTATCTCTTTGATTCTCTCACTCTTTCCTTTCTCTTCTCTCTCTCTATCTTGATGAGTGGTATTTTTACCTTTGTCTGCTCCTACCAATACTTTTGTTTATCTTGGATTTCTTTCACCTTTTCTTTTCTTTTCTTTCTACTTTTCATCATTCCTTGGTGTGCCTTTGTCTTTAGCCAACATTTTGATATACTTGGGCAACAGTGACAGTGGCCTCACAGGATCCAAGAAAGGCCATTTCAATTTCCCACCATTATTCTACAAGTTATTTTTAGGTAACTGGGATCCCAATATTACTTTCAAGTAAATTGATCTTATTTTAGGCAGTTTTACATTTATTCTTCCCAAAAACAAAAATTACTTTGAGAAAGAACAAACACACTTATGAGTAGGGATAACAACGGGACGAATCGGTGATGGATTTGACCATCACCGTCTCCAATCCCCGAACCTCATATCTGTCTCCTTTCCCGTCTCAATCTCCGAATGGGGAATCATCTCCACCCTCCATCCGCATTCCTAATGGGGGTATATTCCTTTCAAGTAAATTGATACGAGTATTATTTAGGTAGTTTTACATTGATTCTTTACAAAAACAAAAATTACTTTGAGAAAGAACAAACACACTTCTGAGACTCGTTCATCACGTGAAACATGACATTATCTGTGGGAGGAAAACAAAAACTTATAAAAATTGACAATTAATTATTAACAAATGTTCTTTCGAATATTTTGAAATGTCCAAATGTTCTTTCGAATATTTTGAAGCATTTTGCGGTAGATCAGCAGTTGCAATGACAAATTTGCCACTATGATTTGAATTAATTGTATTGTATTCCTTTGCTCTCTATGAGTTTGACTTGAGCAAAGGGAGATTAAATGATGTAAGTTTACTTTGTATCATTGATGTTGTTAAAGTATAATCATGATAAGAAACAAAGTTTTCAAAGACAATCATTCTCAATTATACTAATAATTCACCTCATTTATTTAAATACTCCCTACTACTTATCGAATCAAGGTTTTGGAATACTTCTATTTTACTGCTTTTTCTAGTACTTGGCTTATACTCTTTAATTGCCTCTTCATTAAGCTTTCCAAATACTCACCAGCAAATATTAAATTGAAGCCAATGATTTCACCACCATGAGGTTGTTGGAATCTGGGTACCCCATCATCAAGAATTAAAAATAGTCACACATTCTATTGGCATTATAATATTTCCAGGCAGTTTGTTTAAACAGAAAATAAAAAACACATTCAGAATATTGACAGTACCATTTTTGAATTTTGATGACCCTTCAACTTAAAGCCCCCTGACCGACATGCTACTTCCACATATACATTACAATTGTTCCACAAGTACATGTGGTGCATTAATAGTTCAAAGAATTTATGTTTGTCATACAAAATATACATATACAAGGAATGATTGAGAGGAGACGATGATCGATCGAGAGGAGACAAGTGGAGGCGATTATCGTTCCAAAAAGATTAAAAAGTTTACTATTTTCTATTATAATCGGATGTCTGGGCCAACTTGCGCGCAGTTCGATTAATTCTGAAGCCCTGCCGTCATGGAGGTATTATTTACTAGTATATTGTTAGTGGTATTAATTATTCATCAACAAACTATATATACTATCTTCAGGTTTAAAAAACCGTTGTGTACTTTTCCCTTCTATTTTAGCATATAGGTTCTTCATTTCCAAGTACACTTTCCCCTTACGTATAATGTGAAGGGAAACGCCTCACAATGCTTTTGTGTCACGGACATCTACGAAAAGGCTAATTGTATGGACGAGCCAACATGCGGTCAATATTAATAGTTAACACCTTAAAACTCTCATCCATATAAAATCGAATAACCAATTCAAATTTGAATCAAATAGAGTAAATTGAAAGCAAGAATTAAAGATCACAAACGTTTCACCATCAAATTAACCAAGACTGGCAGAAAAACTCATGATGCATGTGATCAACCCAACAGCCCCCCCATATTTTGTTTGCTTGTAACCTATGTTTTGAGGGTGATCTCCATGACTTGCTAAGGTGTCCCAAACCCATGAAAACAACCTATAACCGAAACGTAAAATCCGCAGCCAAAAGTACTCCAAAATATAAACAAAAGGACAGAAATGAAGAAGTTGTAAGGCCTGAGAGCAAGGTGTAAATAAGGCAAACTGACAGTTCCGTAGTTTGAGAAACTCAAGCAAATATTTCGTCACTCTTCACGTACTCAATAACCGAATAAAGCAATTAGGCTGGTTGCTCGGTGGGTTTGTTCTTCACATAATTATCCATGTTCGGTTCTTGAATTTAGGTCGCAAGAAAATAATTTTTTTGTAAATCTCTTAGTCTCAGCGTAGATGACCTGTCTTTGACCGGACATGAGAGGATAATATTGAGGTGCGTGTTTGATGACTCGGAGACCCTTGCCGTCAAACTTTAAAAAAAATAAATGAACAAAGTTTCTTTCTCAACAGAACAAATAAATCAGAACGGAGATGTTCAATTTTGAAAACGAGAGGAAAGGGAAGAAACAGAATTGAAGTGGTGTCCGGGACAAAAAGCACATACGTATCAGTCGTCTTCTGCGAGAGCATTTTGAGAAATTACTAACATTTAATTTTGGCTGGGAACGCGACTCGGGGCCTCCCACACAACTTATTTATGTGGAACCTACCCCAAAGTGTGTAGATCCCGTGTGGTAGGGAAGACTCCTAAATATTACTTCAAGAACACTAAATAATCTCTCTGGAGATCCATAGCATAAAAGTGCATATTAAATACTTCACATGAACAACAATTGTTGTTTCTTGAATATTTTAGAGTTCTATTTTTCTCTTAACATGGGGTGGAGATTTAGAAGTTGTAACACGCTGAACTTAGCAAAATAAAAAGAAAAAAAATTGGGAAAATCAAATGAAACTCCTCTGAAACATAAATAAAATTGACTTTTACTCTATTTTTATGGAATTTATTTGTTTTTATCTCAATACAATCTTTTCCTTTATTTTTTTTTCACGGTTGCTCTTTTCTTAACCCAAGGGATTGACCTCATAATTAAGGTCTGCAACTTAAGGGTTTGTTCTTTCTTAGGTCTTAGGTTTGAAATTTCATAAGTGCTATTATAAATTTTTGTAAGGTCGCGCTATACAAGGGCAAAGCTAGTATGGGGGTGGTGGGGTAGGTGCCACCCCCAAATTTTAAGCCATTTTTTTTTTTTATACTATAGTGATTTGGTTAGACATCTATATTGGTAATTCAGACAACCATCTATTTTATCCCGATAATTTAAGGGTTTGGTTTTTAAAAACAGACGGTTTGGATCACAACAACAATTTCTCAATAGCTTTCATTTGAAGACCATTATACATGTAACCTTCTTATTCACATTTGGCGAACATCACGCAACAACAAAAGTAAGTGCTATCTTTTGGTGCCACTTCCGAATTTCAATGCTGGCTCTACCATTAACGCTATTCGAAGCTTTGCCTAGTTTTAATTGTACCTCCACTAGTGGTGGATGGTACGGTTAGTCATGTAAAAAATTAGTTAATGTGTGCGCAAGGAATACTTAGATTATCAAGAAAATAGGAATATTACTCTTTTTTTGGTGATCAAGAAACAATGCATGCATGATACTACAAAAAGTCTTGAGGAGGTTTCGAGAGTTTAGCTTTTTAAAAAGCTGTTGTGATTATCTTGAAGCAGATTTTGTGATTCTAAAACTTCACGATTTTTTTATTTTAAAACGACTGTTTACCAGCTGAATTGGGAGTGCGTTTTGAATTTGGTTTTTTGAAAAAACTAGAAGCTAATAAAACACGGTCCGTTAAGCCGCAACAAACTCGTGGTTCATAGGTTACAAGCGTGTGATATGGAAGTTCAGCCACTATTTGAATGTGGCTCCACGAGCCAACTAAATTACACATATACCCATCCAAACATTCCATCAATACATGAACCCAATGGGTCGGCCTGGTGGTCAGAACAAGAGATTCAGAGGTTAAGACAAAAAAATTTACGTGCTATCAACTTATTTGAAACTAGTCTATATGGAGAAAATGAGCAGTCTCTTAGAATTAGGCTTAGGGGGTGTTCCACTAACTTGGTTTTTTGGTTTTTTTGGATGTTTTAGTTTTGCAAAAAAACTAACTTGTTCCACTAACTAGTTTTTTGGTTTTTTAGTTTTGCAAAAAAACTAACTTGTTCCATTAAACTAGTTTTTTTTGTATGTTTAGTTTTGCAAAAAAGCTAACTTGTTTTTTGGCTTTTTTGGATTTTAGTTTTGCCAAAAAACTAAGTGATTTTTTGTTAGTGGAATGAGATAGTTTTTAAGTTAAAACAAAACTGTTTTTTTTTTTAGCGGAAACGGGCCTTAGTTTTCCAAAAAAATTTAACAACCCAGTTGCTAAAATCAACCCTGATTTTAGCAAATGAGTTCACCAGGTTTTAAAATCAGGGTTGATTTTAACCTAAAATCAATCATGATTTTAGCATCTGGTGAACTCATTTGCTAAAATCCACCCTGATTTTAGCAAATGAGTTACTAAAATCAAACAAAAAACTCAACCTTAATCGAGGTACGCGCAGCTAGGCTGAACACAAAATTGGGTGAGGGGGGCCAGCCCCAGGTACCAGATGGATGGAGGAGTGGATGAGTGGGGTCCCGCACACAACTTTTTGTCTCCCTCATACCCTTCACTGGCAACAACCCATACAGAAACACCCCCTGATTTGGACTCATGTGTCGTAGCTACTACACACGTGCCTTAGCCAGTTAGCCTTACCATTATACCTTTGATCGCGTGACATGCGTGACCCCACCATCGTATGATGGCCCCTGCCCACGCCCCCTCCCGCGTGATATATGCATCTATCTCAACTTCCCTTGCCGTTACTTTTCTGAATTTCAGTATTCAATTTTTAGTGTTTTCTTTTCTGCACTTTGTTCAAACAAATAATGTACTATACTTAAGAAACGATTTTTACCATGAAAATGGAGACTCAATATAGTTGATGAAAATATCAAAATAGAATGCTAACTAGCCTTTGAAATAAATACTACGTATAACATAACACTTGCAAGTTTATATATCTGGTGGCTAGGGTTGTTCACGGATCGCTTCTAGGCCGATCGGTTCGGTTCTCAATCCGATCTGTTTGGGGCGGATTGTCATTTTTTGCATCTGACAATCTGTCCGTGAGTGATATACGGATGGGTCGATTTGGTTGCAGATCGAACGAATTTGACGGATCATAGAACGATTAAAGGCGGATTGAACCCGAACCGAACCGCATCCACCAAAATAAAAATATTATGATTCGCATCCATCCATAACATACCTTGGGCCGATTAAACGGATTGGGCGATCCGCTGGGCAGCCCTATTGGCGGTCATTAAAAAAAAGACAAGGCTTGGTTTGGTTTAAAAAATAAGCCGAATTATTGGCTTATTGGCCAGTAGGCTGATTTGTGACTTTTTTTTTCCCCCCGGTTGGATGGATTATTGGTTTTGATTTTGGTTGGCCTCATATGGTTTGGCTGAAAAAACATATAGTCGTGTGAGGTTTTCTTTTAAACCCAAACGTTAAGTTTATAGCACTTCAACAAACCAATAATCTGACTTTTTTTTTTGGCCAAACAAGGCATATTAGGGCAAGCACAACAGCCGACCCAAAACCACTCCTCTACCTATTTTACCGAGATCAGGAGCAACAATGGCCTCCAACAGACGACTCAAACGGGTGAACAAAATACAAACGTGAACAGTGGCTCCCCAAATCACCCAATATTTGTTCAGCCACTGTTCACTCCCAATTTATTTTTTAATCATTTTCCCCTCACCCTCTCTCTCTCTCCACGATGGAGGTCTGGGTCGGCCGGATGGGTTTCGACGGCATCTGGAGACGGCGAGTTCTGGAGGTCTGGGTCTGGCGGTTTGGGGGTTCGTTCGACGGCGACGGCACACCGGGCTTCGTTCGACGGCGACGGTAGTATCTAGGTTTCATTCGAGATCTGGGTTATGGGTGGCCGACGGGATCTGGGGGTTTGGGGGTTCGTTCGACGGCGACGACGAGATATGGGTGGCCGACGGCGAGATATGGGTTCAACGGCGAGAAATGGGTTTGCTCGAGATCTGGGTCATGGCTGTGTATGTATATGGCAGTATTTATCTATGGGGGTGTATGTATATATGGGTTATATATTATATTATTTTGAAAAGTAAAAAATAGTATTTTAATAGTAGAGAGGTAATATATGTAGTATTGTTGGAGTGTTGAAAGGGACGTGAGTAAATAAAACACTGTTTAGTAATTTTTTTGGCTCAAAATTTGTGGAGCCTTGTTGTGGATGGTCTTAGTATTGAAATTAAGGGTCTAGATCTAATAAGTGAGACCAACTGATGAGTCTTTGGGTAAAAAATCGGTTTTTGGTTTTTTGGTTTTTCTATTTTGTCCTTATTCAAAAAAAAATTGCATTCGTTAGTTTTGCATCAAAATTTTGTGGTTTCTGGATACCTCTCGACAAGATGGATCTAACAAGTATAAATTTATGGTCAAAACTCAAATTTTTTTTAATAAAGCCAAAATAGGTGGATTATTGGCCAATAATCCACCTATTTTGGCTTTATTCAAAAAAATATTTGGTTTGACCATAAATTTATACTTGTTAGATTCGTCTCGTCGAGAGGAATCCAAAAATCACAAAATCTTCATGCAAAACTAACGAATGCAAAAAAAAATTGAATAAGGACAAATGAAAAAACCAAAAAACCAAAAACCAGTTTTTTACCCAAAGGAGGCCCAGTTGGGGTGAAACTTCGAACACTTTAATTAGTGAAGTAGTGTGCAATCATTTCACACACACACACACACACACAAAAAAAAAGAAGGAAAAAAAAAGGAAGAAAGAAATAATGTGTAAATGGTTAATCGATTTGCCTTAACGGGACTATCATCCTAAGGTTACATGTCCGATTTCTCTTAGTAGCGATTGGTTCTTGGGACCACCTCATCTCAGACAAACGCGTGAAAAAAACTATGGGAGATACTGGAGAGATTAGTCCAGTTCATATGGACAACCTTCATTACTAAAAATAAAAAACTCCATCCTTTCCAAATTGCTCGTCCCTTATCCTATTTTGGAACGTTCCAGATTGTTAATCATCTTTGACATGTCTAAACAAAGCATGCATAAAACTATGGGTACATAATAAGTGTGAATGCATTTATTGTATGTCTCCTTAAAAAAGTTGAAATTTTCGTAAAGGACCAACAATTTAGAGCTGAGGAAGTAATAATGTATTTATCTTGAAATAAACTGAAATTCTTTTTCAGGACAAGACTGGGTGCAAGAAAATAGAGGGGGAGGTGCTGCGCAGCCCCGTGCTGTGCGGCCTATTGCGGTGCCGTGTCGGCACCGTTCCAACAATCGGAGACATCTACCGTCTAGAGTTCGTCGAGTATTACAAGTGTACCAAAAATCAACACGATCGGATATCGTTAAGTGTCTCATTGGAACACAAATAACTTGAAAAATTTGGAACAAATATGTCTTGAAACACTAGATGAAAACTATTGAACCCATTTTTTTTCAACTTATTTGTGTTCCGATGACGCACTTAACGATATCCGATCGAGTTGATTTTTGGAACACATGTTGTACTCGACGAGCTCTACGCAGTGGACGTCTCTGATCGTCGGAACGGTGCCGGTGCGGCGCCGGAATGGGCTGCGCAGCACGCCCTGTTTCCGACCAGAGATCCATGTGCTCATCGCAATGCAGGGACTTAAGAGAGAGGGCAAATAGTTGAGTGAGAATGGGATTTGATAAGGTAGTATTGCTTTTAGTAACTGCCAATCACGACATGCATGCATGCCACATCGGAGTTCTCAACCTTTTTTCTTGGTCTAGTGATTTAAGTTTAAACAATATAATGTCAATACAAGAGGTTGAGATTTGCTTTCTCGTAGTGTCTTAAGTTTGGGCCGCCTCATCCCAACATGTAAGCGAGTAAAATGATTATCGTAAGAGCTGTAAGGATTTAATCCAAAGTTCGCTAAAATTGGTTAGGTACATCTTGCAATACAACAACCATAATAAATGGAGGTAATTAAATAATCATCCGTTTTTTTGACACTATTTAGATTTTCATCTCCCTTGTTTTTCGGAGTTATGTTTTCATCATTTTTCATTGTGAAATACATTTTCTACCCTTTTACTATGATATCAACATATACATGATTATAATTTTTTCCTAATTTTGTGGGATTCACATCCTAATTTTGTGGTATTCAATAAGTTCCTAATTTTGAGGAATTCAATAACTTTCTAATTTAGTGGGATTTAGCTATTTTTTAATTTAATGAGATTCAATCACATCCATTAAGGGAGATAACAAAGGAAATTTCAAATTTAAAATTTTGTTACTAATGTGTGGTGAAATTATATATAACCAAGCAAAAAAAAATAATTGCACCAGCAAATATGGTAAAAATGGCATACATGACAATGATGAAATTTTGATGCACTTATTTTTACCATAATAATTTCTGTAATGCACTTGTTTTAATCATATTTTCTCAATGCATACAAATCAATCACGAGTCATGGTAAGTTTAAATGTTTTAAACTTAATTAGCATTTTTACCCTGATCCTTGGAAATAGAAAACCATCCGAATTGATTTTCATGGTAAACTTGAATACTGTATTAACACATTTCATGGTAAACTTGAAGACCATCTGAACTCATTTCATGGTAAACTTGAATACCATTTTAGTAACTAATATCATGGTAAACATTTGAATGGTATCAGAATTGTGGTAAAAAAAAAAATACAATTAACCCATCTCCGATCATCCAAAATCCAAAACATAGTTCATGATAAATTAGTGAACAAAAATTTGAATTGTGTAAGAATCATGGTAAAAAAAAAGAGTTACAATTGACCCATCTCTGTAGGGATCTAAAAATGTAAAGAATGAACAAAAAAAAGAAGAAGATACAAATACTTATAATCTCATTAACAAATGGGATCTGAAAGGCTCTTGGATGGTCCACTGCCACACAAATCAAAATCTGTTAGGAACCCAAGGACTAAGAAAAGGACCCATGAGAGACTCACTGAGTTACCATGCCACAACACGAGTAGTCCTCAAGTGCCTGAATTTTGTTCGCAAACATCATCACAGCCTCATTCAAATTGTTCCACAGGGAGAAAGAGAAAAGGACTTTTCATGCATGTGTTTTCGGTTTGCTAGTTGTGGTACCATCTTACTGGTGGCAAAACAATTGAAGGCTTTCCCTCCTCATGCATGTGTTTTCGGTGTGTGTACGCAGAAAGGCAGTTTTTTCACTGCAATAAATAATGGATTTCAAAACAGAAAGAATAGGGAAGAGAGAGAGATTTTAGGGATTGGGTTTTATCCCCAATCCCGTAATTGTAGCAGAGGACCTCATAATTTTGAAAATGGTCCACTTCCAACCGCATCATATACGCAACTTTTAATTTAGTCCTCGATCCCTTAATATGTTACATTTATATAATTATATATATAAAGGGCATTTTAGGCTTTATTTGAATCTCGGGATGGAAACATAACTCCTAAAAAAGCTCAGGATGATTTTCTAATTTCAAGTGACTAAAATGATGATTATTTAAGTGCCCCATGATATCTCACCCGTTTAGGTACTTGAATATCTCCCAATTCTGCTAAATTTATGGTTATATCGCTTCTGTAAACATAGTAACAAGTAATTCCAACGTGTTACATAACCCGTGGACTTTTAGAGGAATTTTTCTAGATAGATGAAGAGGACACTCCAGGAGTTGGCCTAAGACTTATGATTTTGTTTTCTACTGAATTTAAGATTTGAAATCTCCTTGGTGAACGGTGAGATGACTCTGTCTAAAAAATTAATCGAGATGCGCAAGAGTTGGTCGAACGCCTTCCTTCAGTTGTATTAGGCTAAGTTCTCCAATGGATTTTATCAAGATTTGATAAAATTAACCCCTTGATTTTATCTATTCGTGAAGACATTTGATAAAATTTGTGAATTTTTGCATTTAAAAATCTAAAAAATCTACAAATTTTATCAAATTTCTTCACAAATGAATAAAATTCATTAGAGAACAACCCCTTAGAAAGAGAGATGAAGAGGGTAAAGTGTAATCACCCTAAATTAACTGAATTCAGGAACAATAGAATAAAGTAAGGGCCCAGACGAGCAAGTGGGGTGGGCCTTTTATCTCTTCTGATGATAGATTGTTGGCCCACCATAACAGCAACCATCAACAGTGCCCATTCATGGGATTGGAAACAGAAACTTTGAAGAAATAAACATGGACAGAGAATTTGAAAGAAGAGAAATCTGGTAAATGAATAGTTCTTTTTTTCCCCCTACGAAAAATGATGGAAAGAGACGACAAGCGTAACAACTCAATTGGGCATGGCCATAGGGATTTCCCACCCGCTGTGGGATGTTCGGTTTCAGTCATAGCTACTGTCTAAGAAGGTGAGCCAATCACCCAACTTCACTAAAGTGACAGAGCAGACAAAGGGCCCTCCACATAACATCTAGTTCACAAGACTACTATCGACAAACGGATGATGAAAAGAGCAAGTCTACTAGCACGGACAAATGCTGCACATATCACGAACAGAGGCTTTGTGTGGTCCATTTTTTGGTTCCATACAAACGATTCAAACCGTTCATTAAATTTAAAATAATTTTTTGAGGCAATCTGATGATTGTAAGTTTATAATCTAATCTTCTGACTTTTCAGAGTAACGATCATAGCGTCTGAATGAAAATTTAGAAGATTAGATCAGAAACTTACAATCATAGGATTGAGCTGATTTTTATCCGAGCCACTCAAAAATATATTTTAAATTTAATAAACGATTCATATTATTTGCTTGAACCCAAAAGTGGATCTCCTGAAGCCTAAGTGCTGTTTTCGTCTGTGCCAGTAGACCCCGTGATGAAAATGATCTACAGTTAAATTATGAAAATGATTGCTATCAGTTTCTGGGCCCAACTTTTTTGGCAATTAATGACACGTGGCGGCTCATTGACCTAGGTAATTCTGTAGAACTTGCGCCTCCTTTGCATAAAAAACTGGTTTTTGGTTTTTTGGTTTTTCTATTTTGTTCTTATTCAATTTTTTTTTGCATTCGTTAGTTTTGCATCAAGATTTTGTGGTTTCTGAATTCCTCTCGACGAGACGAATCTAACAAGTATAAATTTATGGTCAAACCAAATATTTTTTTGAATAAAGTCAAAATAGGTGGATTATTGGGTTATACTTGGGTTTCAACTTTCAACTTTTTACTCTATATTTTTATGTACAATTTCTTGCTGCATTATCGGTTTAAATAGGAGTAAAGTCTCGAGATCTCTTACACCTGGGATTCCTTTGTTACTTTTTTTTTTTGTACCAGTACTCTACTAATAGAAATTCTTTTTTTTTAAAATGCTAATGAAAAGGAACCAATGGAAATCCCTTGACTACTATGTGATTTTGGATAGCATTGAAACTTTAAGTTTGTAGATTGGTTCTTGCTTTTATAAGTTAATTTAGTTGGTAATTCCAGACTTCAAGGTTAGAATATTGACTGTTATGTAATTTTATTTGGTTAGTTGAATGTCCAATACGTTGGTAAATCCTTAATGGATAATTTTTCTAGATTTTTTTTTTGTTGGTTTGATGACTTTTGGATCGAGGCGGGGATCCCCGAACTCTGTTAGGAGCGGGGATGGAGGAAGCTATGGGGTTTTGGGATTGGAGGCGGGGATGGTCAAATCTGTCCCCTATCCTCCCCATTGCCATCCCTAAAGAGAGTTCAAGCAAATCCCATGGGCTCTCTGAAAATGAACTAAAATTATGTATTTTTTATATATTTATTTGAGTTTTCTTTTATATTGTCGACATTGAATTATTCATATGTAATTAAAGGGAAAGAAAATTCATTTAAATTTGTAATTAACTACCTTATATAATTTTTTAAATTTTTTTATACCAAATTAAAGTGCTCATTGAGTAATTTAATTTGGTGCAAAAAAAATAAAAAAGTTATACGGAAGTACATATTTTAACATACACAAAATACACGTTTCCCAAAAGTATCACTTAAAAAGGGACGGAAGGAGCATAGCCTAACAAAATAAAATAAAATAAATTAAGCCCATTTAATTTTCAACCAAAATAAATATGTTTATTATATATAGTGCTTTGTATACACAATTCTCTGTACATTTTTATCACCGCTAAATAGAATCCTGAAGCCACTCTAGGTGCGGTCTGAGATTCAAGTCGATGAAACAACGTTGGATTATCGAGCTACAGTAATTTAACACTACTTACATGCTAACATTATATTGTTTGACAATTTGGCCTAATAATTGTGCAGCGCTCTTTTAGAGTGTGATGTCTAGGATTTGTAGTAATTTATGCTAACAAATATTACCCGAAAACAAAAAGGCTAGGTACCCAGAATCTACCAAAAATTTAAAATTGCACGGTCCATATTGAATTGAAGTGAATCTGGACAATGCAATTTTAAATTTTAGGTAGATTCTGGGTACCGATTTTGGGTATGTAAGAGTGCTCACCGGAAAATCCACTCGCAGAACTGGATCAACCCAACGTAGGACCACCAGTGTGGGCCTTGTTTTTCATTTCACAAGAGTAATTGTTATTATTATTTTTTTTTACCAAAAAAACGAAATTAGTTTGTGGAAAATAATCCATTTTCCATCTGATGATGTTTGTTTAATTAATTCGATTTTGCTAACTACAGTTCACTAAATAAAGGATACTAATAATGACAAAAAAGTTAAATTTGCAATAAATGTCACCCTTAATATTAAACATGCTTTCACCAATATAAATACACCATTCTCGTGTTCTTTGGGTACTCTCGAAAATAGCCTTATTGGATATCGATGTACCTTTTGCGTACTATTCTCTTCATAAGGCGCATTTTTTCCCTGTAATTTATTAATAACCATGAAATGAAAATGCTATGATAATAATTAAACGGGTCAATTATAATTGATTTATCTACTATTTCAGTCCCTGCGAAATATACCAAGTTTCAATTTCGTCCTTACAAAATATTTTGTGTCAATTTCGTCTTTATAGTTTCAGACGAATTTCAATTTTACCCTTCCATCAAATTAATGACGAAAAATACTTATGTGGCAAACGAAAAATGCTTCAAATACCAGAAAATGGCAATGGCAATAGCAATACAGTTCATAAAATGGCAATCCCAATACATTGTAAAATTAGAATACGATAATAAAGTAACGTAGCACTAGTTCATATATGTGATTTTGATTCAAACAAATTGCTCAAAGTGTGTGGAGTTCATAAGTTTTTTTTTTTTTTTGAAACAGTCAAGTCATATCATTAATCAGCCATCCGGCAAAGATTACATCACTGAAAACAGGAATGAACCATAACTACCAAAATCTAAGACTCGAGCTACTGAAAAAGCACACAGGCTTCCAAGCTCGCAAGACACACCCGCCGAATCAGACCCGCACTAGGTGCCGGCACAAAGTCCGTCCTCGATTTAGTAGTAGAGAATCCTAAGGGACACACAGCTCAAACCATTAAGCATAAAATACGGATGAAATCTGGAGTTCATAAGTTGAAATCACTAGTAATCACTCCACCCATCACTTTTCTTGACCAACGTCCATATTTTGGCGTACACAATCGAATATTTACCGCCCGCACAGTCACAATATTGTAAGTTCCATAATTACCCACGACACTGTGCGTGTGCAATGAATGTGACGCGACTTTTACGCGGTATACGTAACAACTGTTCGAGTGCCACGTGTACAAAGTTTATTGCTCATGTTGTCGTGGAATTAGCATATAAGGTTGCAAAGTGAAAATTTGGTGAATAAGACATGATCCAAGACCCAAAGTGCAAAAGGGAGTTAACGAAAGATCCAAGATGCTGTGATATTCCTAAGAAAAGAAGGGGTGGGCCTACTAGAGAATGATGGTATATTGAAATGAACACATTGCATCTGTTCTACCAAAAACCTAAAAAAAAAATACCCAAAGTTTATGGGTTTAGGTGAAAAATAAGAGCTAGGGTCTTTCATGTGACAAAAAATAGGACCAATCTTGGTTTCATTGGGTAATCGGAGCTTCTCATTTTGCAGATCTCAACTTAAAAAAATAATTTGTACAACAAAATTGAACTGGTTGGATACTTGTTAAGGTTTGATAGAATTATACTTGTTTCGAGAGCTAGAGCCGATCGAATTAAGATATTCCGTTGCTCTTTAGACAAATGTGACGTGAATTATACTTGTTTCGAGAGCTAGAGCCGATCGGATTAAGATAATTTGTTGCTCTTTAGACAAATATGACGTTGTTTGATTAGCCTATTATTTTTTTCATGGATAACTTATACACCGAGACCCATAAAATGAACAGTTTGGATCGTTGAGTGGGACCATGAATAGCATTTCGTATTAGTACATGACAGATTACATGAGAGATCTTCACATAAAAAGAGGATGAGGCTTTGTCCCCCTGGGCCGCCCGGCCGCGCTATTTTGGAGCATATTTTTTTAGGTATTCTTAATATAAAATTTTGACAATAATAAAAATGTAGAACAATTTTCATTCTAAAAACACTAAATTAGGGTGAATTACACCGTGCGATAATGATATTGCGTTCGTCGAATGGTATGATAACAGTAATACTCAAGATTAATTTTTCAATTTATCAACACAATCCCATAAAAACTCAAATGACTGAATTTAGTTGTGAAAAATCTTCGAACCGAAATTTCTTTCATAATGCGGCCCTCTCCAACTTCAATTTCTGGCTCCGCCACTGAATTTGAGAGAATGGTTGTGAACTGGTTCACCTCCACAGTCCAAACAGAGGACAACCAATGGATAATCCTTACTGTTTGGCTTCACAATCAAACACCGGTATCTCAAGTGAGCCTTTTTCCCACCATATTATAACACTTCTGGTTTAGTGGAGAACAAAATCATTAGGTTTTGAAGGTGAGTGAAATGGGCATGTGAGAAACCCCGTCTAAAGTCAAAAGTTTTTACTCGGAAGTACTTGTTAGCAGTCCACGACAACGCAAGTAGTTCTGTTGAAAATTTATGGAGGATATGATGTGTTTTTTTTATATTGATACGTTTTTCTATAACCGGATGTCTGGGTTAGTTTACGCGCATTTTGACTAATTTTGGCAGATTAATTTCGCTAGTCGGGTCTCCATTTAAAACCCGAGCAAAACTCTGTATGGATGACCTCAAAAGAATCGATAGCAACTAATATAATATGGAAGGGAGCTTAATAAATACTAGAGGGATGGCAAACACTATGTGCATGTTTGCAAATTTTTAGGAGTGAGTGGTGCTTTTAAATCGATTACTACTCGTATTTTACCCGTACCATTTTTTTTAATGGCACGTTAAAAATAATTGTAAATACTTAATTTTTAAATGGGCACTTATAGAAATCACTTTTGTGAATGGGCTTTAAAAATTGGTCACGCCAAAAAACACTTCTCCATTTACTCATATATACTCCCTCTGTCCCAATTTGTTTTCTCACTACGGTTATATGTGCTTTTTTAAAACTCTTATAGTTTTCAATCTATAATATATTTTATATGCAATATGGATCTTATTTGATTAATCTCAATTAGTTCTATAAGACAAAATTTTCGGAAACTTTAAAAACACAACAAATAAAAAGTTATAAACGTTTAAAAATGACACATATATTCGTAGTGAGCAAACAAATTGGAACAGAGAGAGTATTAAGAATAGATAATCGTAAATATTAAATAGTTGTAAATGTTACTGATTTTCTTATAGTAATTAACTGGCCCAAAGTATCAATTTTCTTTGGATCAAAGACATTAACGATGGAAAAAGAGGGTGAACAAAACCCTCTCTCTTATTGGTTGAAACATATGGGTCCCACCACAAAGTAATGTCATGCTTACATCAAAGTGATGTCATGCTTACCAAAAAGTGTATTGCAGATGTAAGCATGATATCACTTTGTGGTGGGACCCACACTAATTCAACCAATAGTAAAGAGGGTTTTGTTTACCCTCTTTTAAGGAGGGTGAACAAAATTGCACTCGAAAAAGAGGGAGAAGAAGATATATATAGTATATAATTGGTGATGAATTGGATGCTTATTTCCTTACTAAATCTAATCATATCTTTATGGTGCTTCCTATAATCTCAAGTGGTGAGATAAGGATCAACAGCTAAGCAAAAAACTTTGTAGGTGATTAGAAAGTTAGAAGATAATTGAGGGATCCATGTGACTTTTACCATTATTACACATTTGAAATATTTTCCCTTACCCTTGTGTAAAATTTTGGTAGTTGGTGTGATTTTTCCACTCCATATTTTATACAAGTACACTCTAATTTTTGTCCTGTATATTCAAATCTAGAAATTCCCCTTCTTTGCCAAAATCATGTGTCATGTATTAAGTCATAAAAGGAAATTTTACAATGTTATAGTATAAGGAAAAAAAATCAGGGATCGGTGCAGTGCTAGTCACATAACAACTAGGAGCCTCAGAAAGCCATAAGTATGTGGTTTGGCTCTCACCCATATACTCTTGTGTCGGTCTGGTCCATACAGGACTGTGCCTTAACTTTAATTAGGTCCCCTAGTGAAGAGTGGAATTAGTCGATCGACGCAATAGATGGTATCGAGTTGTACAAAATACAAGAAGAAAATAAAGTTTTCTCACAAGAAGGTAGTGTGGCAACTATGTTTGTATTTTTGTTTCCTAACAAGTGACTTTATGACACAATATTTCAAAAAATGGCCCCATTGCATCATTACATGTCATGTTCGATCATTTTGGTGTTGGCAAAATAAAGTGGCTTTAATGTGAAGATATGAGAGGGAAAATCTAGCTCCACTTGTTTTGAGAGTATGTGAAGATTATACAAAAGGACAAGCAAATGATTTAGACCTTCTAAAGTAGAGGCATAAAAAGGAATAGAAACTAAATTAGAGGGGAATGTTAGGAAATTTATCAGATTTTAAAAAAGGTTTCCACCCACCTTTTTCAGTTTTAATCATAGTTATTGGGCGTGCAATATCAACCTATTTTCATTCTTGTAAGTGTAATTTTAAATAGCTCTTATATGCTCCTTCAGTCTTTTTTGCCCCTTTTTAAGAAAATTTTATTTCATTTTGAAGCAAAAGTTTATTTTAATTACTGATCTGTTACAATGGTCAAAGTTTCTCGAGACCGCGTCTAAACTTCAAAACCCTGATTTCAAATATCTTGATTTTCACAGAGAAAGGGTATAAAATGTTTTTATTAGTCTTTTATTTTTTGCCAAACGGTGATGTTAGGGGTTAGTTGTTAGTAGTTACAACAGAATTCGAGCACCTCCTCTTTATAAACTTAGGACCTTTCCTTTAGAATGAAGAGTAACGAACCAATCACACTACACGTGGTGTTCTTATTAGAGTCTAAAAGATATAGGAAAGGTAAGAATCTGAAGAGGGGATGCTGCTATGCAGCGTGTGCACTGCACCATGTTGCATGTGCACATCTGGGCTGTCCGTTGCTCAGATGGACGGCCCAGATTTAATCTTGCACGCATGATAACAAATGGTTCGGATGTAAAGGTGCCGAGGTGAAATCTAGACCATCCATCCGAACAACGGACGATCTGAATGTGCATAACACAATACTGTGCACGAGACTGAACGGCATCAACCCCACGTCCGGTAAGAATCTCACGCACTTCCATATGGTATTTCGATGGACAGTAGACGAAACTAGAAAGTCTTGGTCAAAATTAGATTCCCAAAGGGTCCTTGTGTAGGTCAGGTTAGTATTCGTGCGTGGGGCCCTATTTTTAGGTCAATGTGGCACTAGATTGTGATTCATTGCTACTCTAGCTACTTTGAACATATAGGCTATCACAATGCAGGTTTTTTTTTTTTCAAAAATGAATGTGATACAAACTTTGTGTCACAACTAACCACATCCTCACTCACATGGGGTGTGGGTCCCACATGGGCCCCATGTGCGGGCCCCACACCCCATGTGAGTGGAGTTGTGGCACAAAGTTTGTGTCACTATCATTATTCTTTTTTTTTTCTATGATGGAGGGCCCTTTTCAAAAGTGATTTCTATAATTAGCACAAGTTAATAAGGCTTTCATGCACTTGCAACATCGTCTAATAAATATGATCAACATAAAGTATTTTACACAAAAATTAAATTAAATTATCGTGAGTCAAACTTGTTATATGTAACACAATTGAATTGGGAAGTCTACAACACTTTTCATTGCTATAGGAGTACTATATCTAATTTCGAGGTATAATACGGTCCGTTCAAATTTTTTCTCTAATTATTACGGGGATTGCGTCAGACTGATCGACTAGTAACAATGTGAAAAATTCTAACAACACAATTAACGAACATAGTACAAATAGTAACTACATAAGAAATTCTAGCAACACAAATAAAGAACGTAGTACAACTAATTAAACATGTAAATACGTATTTTTTTTATCGCACTCGAAGATTTCTGCAATTTGAAGCAAAGGAGGAGTACGACATCCATTATATGAGCAGTCCAACCTTTGAAGCAAAACCTCAAACCCCATAATCATGTTGTTTTAGAAGATGCATGCAAGTCTTACAACTTTGCTTCTTGTTTTATTGGATACTAGTCTACATAATCCTATGGAGTCTACATCTTTAATCATAAGTTTTTCTCCCTTTTCATCTTCTTTATCAAGTTTTTAATTACCCTGTTGCTTTCAAAGCTTATAATTACCAAATGCAGATGTTGTTGGACCACTTGTGGTGAGATTGGAGGACACCCCATAAGCCCATGGGTGTCTTGCAAATCATCACTTTGCTTCTCTGTGCCCTTTATGTACTGTTTCCCTGTTGGTGATTTTTTTTATTGTTGTTGTTGTTGAAGGTTTTCCATTAGGTATGTCATGACGTCCGGTTTAAGAATTTGCACACAAACAAATACAAAAACGAATAAAAAGCAGAAAAAATGGCTTGGTTTGGTACTTATCCAACAATTGAGACATTAAACTATAACTTTACAAATCATTCTCAATGTGTTTTGGCCACCTCTTTATTGCATTTTCACCTTCTCATTTTCTCCTTTTGGGTGTTTGGGGGAGAACACCCAAAACTCATTCTCAAAAAACTCGTTCTTGATTTTGAACAATCTAGGCAAGAAGTTAAAAAGAGGTTGGAGGCTACTTTTCCATTTCTACTTCTCATTCTCTTCTTGCAAAATGCATTTTGTACATTTCTCCCAAACACTTCTCCTAAATTCAATACACATTATGACTTTAATCCAAAAAACTAAAAAGCCAAAAAGTTGAAAATGAAAAACTAAAAAATAGGCTCCCAAACACCCCCGCGATGTGGATTCGAAGTTTCTAACAATCCGAACATTATAAATGTTTGGGGTGTTTTTTTTTTTTTTTTTTAAATTTTTTTTTGCAAATCTATTTTTTTCCGTCAATTTTCACTCTTTTTTTTTTTTTAATTCAACCACTGTAGGTGAGAAACTCTGTCAAAGACAAAAAAATACCCCCAAAAGTGGAAAATTGTTATTATTATTATTTTTCTATTTAACTGCCTACATTAGACCTTTTCTCTTTCATTTTGCTGTCATGAAGTCCCTTATATATATCTTATTCATAGTCAACTATTAACAATTGTAGTACCATAATTCAAGCGTCTCCAAATTGAATACTAGTATGCTAGACAATATCCAGAATAAAAGAAACACATGTAGGAAGGCGTGAATAATTCCAAAATTGGTAAATAAACATTCAACCCATTCGGTCTAAAATAATGCTTCCATAAACATTAAAAATTGAGGACGCATACTTTACTGTATTTGAGCTTCTACCCCAATGGTCTAGGGTTTCTAATCGACCATTATTGACTCGTTATTACCTAACTCACTATCACGCTAACGACATACATAGGAGACAAAATAAAATGACGACGGATGCTTACTGTACGACCTTTAGTCCATACAACGCAGACTGAAATTCAAAAACTTGTTTTCCCGCTTTTCCACCAAAGTATAGATCTCTTAGTTTCATGAATGTTTGCATGATGAGTAAAGTATCTGAACCAGCTTGATGACTATTTCCAACCACACGATCAACTTCTAGGGTTTTGGCCACCCTCTCCAATCCGCCATATAATCCAGGACAGTTTTGCATCATGTGCTTTATGTCATACACAGCCCCGCCAAAGTAGGTACTCATCAATCTCGTGAACGTGCAAAGATCCTCCGGCAACTCTCTCTGTGTCAAAATCTTAAGCAAAAATCCAAAGTCGTAGGCACTGTGAAAGGTGATCCAAGTTACCATCGATGGAAAACAAGAAAAGATTCTTGAATTCAAAAGAAGACTCCCAAATTTCACTGAGTCAATACCATATTTCCTGTTCTGATGAAAATTGATTCCTTGTTTTTTCAGCAAATTGATGGAATCCTCGTAGTAGGGATCGACATTGATGTCGAAATCTCGGAAATTGAATTGCCAAACATATGAATAATGGGTTCCAGGGAGATTCCCATCAGAGTCGGAGAGGGTGAGGCCTAACTGAATGAGCTTGAGAGCATCAACGTTTGCCTTCATGAAGTAATAGTTTTCGCCAGGAGAGAGGCGAGAGAGTTGATGTTTCTCGAGATTTGGATGGAAGATTGTACCCGGAAATTCAGTATCCATGGCAACATATGGATAGTCGGCAAGAACTTGTTCAATTAAAAACAGCTCGTCTTCCAAATTCTTAGCCCATACCTCTCGAATCATTATGGGTTTCGTCTGAGAATACATGGTTTCTAACCCTAAGTTTCTTGCTTAAACCACAAAGAAATTTTTTCTTTGTTTAGAAGAACACAAGATTAAGAGAAGACAAAATTTGTAGATGAGAGTATGTGAGCAGACGAGTTAATTTATAGCTGATAATGAAATCCTAATCCTATAGTGATTAAACTCGGTTTTGATAATCACATTTGGATTTGTAAACTACATTCTTTTTCTCCTGAAGCATATATTAATTAGGCAGCCGAAACTAAATCAGTAACAAATAGGAGTAGGATTTCCTTTCTCTGTCGAAGTCCAAAACCGATAGGGATTTAAAATTTAACTTGTGAAGTCACTTCCATATCCAAATTAGTAACTTCTTATTCAATGACTTTTTTACCCCAAAATGTACATCTAGTGCAAGTGGTGGTTAGCTCATGCGGTAGACCTCTTGGATGCCCTACACTGCATATCGAGATGGAGTCCCATTCTCCTCTTCCTGTGTAATAGATTATGAATGACAAATGACAAAGAAAAATATGTACATCTAGTTTATGGGAGGTTTTCTGTCCGATGGGATCAATAATTCTAATTATAGGCAATTAATCCTCACAAATTTATTTTGTATGGCACATCAATAGGATTATAGACTTATTAGGGTGTTTTGGCTTAATAATTAAGCTGAATTATTTTTAATAATTATTAAACCAAATCGCATTTGCCAGTTTTGCGTCATTATTTTTTCAGAAATTATTAATTCATCTTGACAGGATGAATCAGAAAAATAAAAACATATGAACCAAACTATTTTTTTAATACAGAAAAATAATCTACAAAGTCTGTCTATTTTGGATTATTTTTTCCTTTCGCAAAGTTTTTTAAGATTTTAATCATTTTATTTCTAGACTCCTTTCGCCAAAAAAGGTACAAATTTTTTAGTTAGCAATTTCTTAGTAACATCTTTATGCGAGTACGAGAGTCCATCAATACGCAAGTGGTGGCTAGTTCATGCGGTAGAACTCTTGGATGCCCCACACTCCATCCCGCGATCGAGTCTCATTCCCCCCTCCCCCATGTAACAGATTAGGAATGACAAATGACAAAAAAAAGAAAAAGAAAAAACATACATCAATACTCAAGGAAATCAGTAATACTCCATGAAATAGCGAAATTTGGAGCTATTTCCATCACGACAAAACACAAGCCATTTTTGGGGTTTTCAAAGCATTTTATGCTTTGGATAACCGAATCCTTCTTTTCACCATAAATATGTGAGTCCAGGGCCGGCTTGGGCCCGAAGCAACCAAACCGGCCATTTCAACTCCCAAATTTTGCCCCCCACAGAAAGGCCCGTTTAGGTTAATCCTCATATTTAACCAAAAACGGAACACAATTTTCGCTCCGGCCTCAATTTGATTTTCATTTGCAATTACTTGGCGAAAAAGGACAGAATTTTTCCTCAAAAATACGAATTCGAAAAAGAAAGGAACTGCACAACAAGAACACTATCTGTGGAAAAAGTGCCGATGTGGATCTCAGTGCTTGTGGAATGGCAGTGAAAAAAACAGAGTTGGCTATGGTGGAGACAGCGGTGTGGGTGGTGTTGATTTCCTAGTCTTCTCTCAAATCCATTGTTTGGTTGAAAGAATTGGTAAAAATGGAAAACGTTCTCAATATTTGCTCCCCTTGCAGAAAAAATGGCTTGCTTTGGTTGAGTTATATTTAACTTTTTGCAGTATAAATTCAACAATCGAGCCGTAAACTATAAGTTTACAAATCATTCCCAATTTATACTCGTGGAATCTAAGTTTCTAACAATCCTAATGTTATAAATGTTCGGGGTGTTTTATTTTAAAAAAAATTGTTTGTAAATTTGTTTTTTTCCTGTCAATTTTCACATTTTTTTTTAATTCGACCACGGTAGGCGAGAAACTGTTAAAGACTAAAAAATAACCCAAAAAGTGGAAAACAAATTTTTTTTTTTTTGGGGTCTAATTGAAAAAAATCCCAACAATTGCAACAAAATCCCTCGTATATCTTTTTCATAGTCAACTATTAACAATTGCAGTACCATAATTGAAACGTCTCCAAGTTAAATAGTAGTAATATCCAGAATAAAAGAAACACATGTAGGAAGGCTTAGATAATTCCAAAATTAGTAAATAAACATTCTACCCATTTGGTCTAAAATAATGATTCCAACAAAATTAAAAATTGAGGACGCATACTTTACTGGACCAGAGTTTCTAGCCCAATGGTCTAGGGTTTCTAATCGACCATTATTGACTCGTTATTACCTAACTCACTATCACGCTAACGACATACATAGGAGACAAAAATAAAATGACGACGGATGCTTACTGTACGACCTTTAGTCCATACAACGCAGACTGAAATTCAAAAACTTGTTTTCCCGCTTTTCCACCAAAGTATAGGTCTCTTAGTTTCATGAATGTTTGCATGATGAGTAAAGTATCTGAACCAGCTTGATGGCTATTTCCAACCACACGATCAACTTCTAGGGTTTTGGCCACCCTCTCCAATCCGCCATATAATCCAGGACAGTTTTGCATCATGTGCTTTATGTCATACACAGCCTTGCCAAAGTAGGTACTCACCAATCTCATGAACATGCAAAGATCCTTCGGCAACTCTCTCTGTGTCAAAATCTTAAGCAAAAATCCAAAGTCGTAGGCACTGTGAAAGGTGATCCAAGTTACCATCGATGGAAAACAAGAAAAGATTCTTGAATTCAAAAGAAGACTCCCAAATTTCATTGAGTCAATACCATATTTCCTGTTTTGATGAAAATTGATTCCTTGTTTTTTCAGCAAATAGATGGAATCCTCGTAGTAGGGATCGACATTGATGTCGAAATCTCGGAAATTAAATTGCCAAACATATGAATAATGGGTTCCAGGGAGATTCCCATCAGAGTCAGAGAGGGTGAGGCCTAACTGAATGAGCTTGAGAGCATCAACGTTTGCCTTCATGACATAATAGTTTTCGTCGGGAGAGAGGCGAGAGAGTTGATGTTTCTCGAGATTTGGATGGAAGATTGTACCCGGAAATTCAGTATCCATGGCAACGTATGGATACTCTGCAAGAACTTGTTCAATTAAAAACAACTCGTCTTCAAGGTTCTTAGCCCATACCTCTCGAATCATTATGGGTTTCTTCACAGAATACATGGTCTCTAACCCTAAGTTGCTTGCTTAAACCACCAAAAAATCTAAAATTTTATTGGAGGAATACGTGCTTAAACAACGAGAAGACGAAATTTGTAGATGAGAGTATGTGAGGTCTCGAGTTATTTTATAGCTGATCATGAAATCCTAATCCCATAGTGATTAAACTTGGTTTTGATAATGACATTTGGATTTGTATACTACATTCTTTTTCTCCTGAAGCATATATTAATTAGGCTACCGAAACCAAATTAGTAACAAATAGGAGTAGGATTTCCTTTTCTCTGTTGAAGTCCAAACCAATATAGGGATCTAACTTGTGAAGTCACTTTCATATCCAAATTAACTTCTTATTCAATGACTTCTTTACCCCACGAATATATATCTAGTTTTATGGGAGGTTTTTTGTCCGATGGGATCAATAATTTTAATTATAGGCAATTAATAAATCCTATTTGTTAGTTTTCCGTTATTATTTTTTTGGAAATTATTGATTCGTCTCGACATGACGAATCAGAAAAATAAAAAGGGCCACTTAGCCAAAAATCTAAAACATTTGACATTTTAAAATGAAGGACAAGGAACTTTTGCAATCGAAGATAAACAAAAAAACATGACATTTTTAAAGAGAAGGACAAAAAACTTTTGCAATCGATCATAAAGACAAAAAAAATTAGTCACTAATTTTTAAAAGTTTTAATTTCGTATATAAAATTCAAAAAAATTGTCACCCCACCTCTGGCCGACCACTTCCGGTGACAAAAAAAATTAGTGAAATGTCACTATTTTTTTTAAAGTCTAATTTCAAACAAGAAATAAAAAAAATCACCACCCCATCTCCGGCCGACCACCACCCCACCTCTGGCCGACCACTTCCGGCGACAAAAAAATTAGTGAAATGTCAATAATTTTTTTAAATTCTAATTTCGAACATAAAATTTAAAAAAATCACCACCCCATAACTTGTGAAGTCACTTTCATATCCAAATTAACTTCTTATCCAATGACTTGTTTACCCCACGAATATACATCTAGTGCAAGTGGTGGTTAGCTCGTGCAGTAAAACTCTTGAATGCCCCACCCTGCATCCCGGGATCGAGTCCTATTCCCCGTCCCCGTGTAATATATTAGAATGACGATATATAGTTCATGGGAGGTTTTCTGTCCGATGGGATCAATAATTCTAATTATAGGCAATTAATCCTCACAAGTTTATTTTGTATGGTACATCAATAGGATTATAGACTTATTAGGGTGTTTTGGCTTAATAATTAAGCCGAATTATATCTAATCATTAATTATTAAACCAAATCGCATTTGTTAGTTTTGCGCCATTATTTTATTTTATTTTTTTGAAAATTATTGATTCGTCTTGACAGGATGAATCAGAAAAATAAAACATATGAAATCTTTCTTTCGCCATTCTTTTCTTATTGTACCGATTTCATTTTTTTTTTTTTTATCTTTGTGATGAATGAAATCTTTCTTTCGCCGTTCAGAAGAAGAAATATAAAAACATATGAACCAAACTATTTTTTTAATAAAGAAAAAAATAATCTAAAAAGTCTGTCTATTTTGGATTATTTTTGTCTTTCGCAAAGTTTTTTAAGATTTTAATCATTTTACTTACAGATTCCTTTCACCAAAACAGGTAGAAATTTCTTGGTAACATCTTTATGCGAGTACATCAATATGAAAGGAAATCAGTAGTACATCAACACAAGCCATTTTTCGGGTTTTCAAAGCATTTTATGCTTTGGATAACCGAATCCTTCTTTTCACCATAAATGTGTGAGTCAAGGCCAGCCTGGGGATGTAGCGACCAAACCGCCCCCGACCCCCAAGGGCCCGTTTTGGTTAACCCTCTCCGAAGGGCCCGTTCTGGTTAACCCTCGTATTTAACGAAAAACGGAACATGATTTTCGCTCCGGCCTCAATTTGATTTTCATTTGCAATTACTTGGAAAAAAAAGGACACAATTTTTCCTCAAAAATACGAATTCGAAAAGGAAAGAAAGGAACTGCATAACAAGAACACCATCTGTGGAAAAAGTGCTGATGTGAATCAGTGCTTGTGGAATGGCAGTGAAAAAAACAGAGTTCGTTATGGTGGAGACAGCGGTGTGAGTGGTGTTGATTTCCAGTCTTCTCTCAAATCCATTGTTTGTTTGAAAGAATTGGTAAAAATGGAAAACAGATGTCCTCAACAGTTGCTCCTCGGGCTGTAAATGAACCGAGCCGTTCTTGAACTGTTCGAAGCTCGACTCGGTAAAGGCTCTTTCGAGTTCGATTTGGTACTAAACGAACATAACTTGTGCCTCAATTTTAGGCTCGTTTAATAAATAAGCCAAACCTGAACCTGGCAGTGTTCAGCTCGACTAAGCTCACGAACCTGGAATATATATATGCATATCTCATAAGAATTTCATATATACCATGAATATTTATACATTTTTACATATACATAATGAAATTTTTTTAATTTGAATATAAATAAACTTTTAAAAGTACTATAAAGATTTTATTTGAAGTTTTAGATTTGTATAAGAGCATAAATATCTAATATCTTTTACTCGTTAAAACTCGTGAACAAGTTCAAGTTCGACTCAAACCTCAGCTAGCTCGCTCGTCAAATTTTCATTGAGTTCGAGCTCAGCTCGAGTTCGTTTAGAAACTTAACGAACGAAACTGAACATTCTAAAGCTCGGCTCGATTTGGCTTGTTTGCAGCCCTAGTCACTCGCTCCCCTTCTCTTTTCAGTGAGCAGCAAACATGCAGAATTTAACATTTTGTCTCTCTTTTTTGCTCTCATCTTTTAAGAATTTACTTGCCAAAAGAACCAAAAATGGGAAGCAAACAAGAAGAGCTTTCATACTGTTTGAAAGAAAGCTGAGAGGTAGCAATTTGAGAGCGAACTAAAAAAAAAGGGATAAGATATTTTACCTACAAGTTTCCTTTCCCTTGATGAATTCCTCCAGACACCCATGTCCAGAAAGGTTGCAATTTACAGACTTGATTGATCAAGAAAAAGGACAAAGAGAAGAACTTTGGAACATCCCATTACACCAGACGTGATTCGAATTTTCTTCCCATAAGTTTTTTCTGAAAGGTTCTCCTCATCTGGAAAAAATTAAGATAGTCACACACAAAAAAAAAAAAAAAATAGAGACGGGAGAAAAAGTAAATACCGGGTACAAATGACTCGAGAAATCGCATGTTTCAAAAGAATATAAATTGCTAAACCTGCTTAGGTGCATGCTCCTCAACATCTCATCCAAACTTTAATGCATTAGACTTTACAGCACCATGATCACGATCAACGCTTGAATCAAAATTTCCCCCTCACCATTATTCATGCATGTGTCTCTGCATGCTGCAACAACATTTTTCCTTTATCATGTAACTGCATTAGGAAAGGCATGCTATGCTAATCTTTATCACCACTCCAGCGTGAAGCAAAGAGGTAGAAAACTATAAAAGAGTACCGCAATGGCTGTGTCCCCACCTCAGCGGATCAAGGAAAAAGTTGTATGTCCTTCTCAGTCAACATGGTCACGGAAGCGTACAATTTTGTTGATAAAAGGCCTCTCCCGGCGATAGCTATTGGTGCAATAAACAAAGGAAGATTGCTGTCATAAGTGTACTTGCAAGTTCAAACTACGAGGATTAATGCTATGTAAGATTTGAGGTAAAAAACTGCAATTGAAGAAAGATGATGTAGCTCGTTACACTTACATTACTAAAGATGATATACAGAAGCAGGTTAATCCGACAGAGAAATGAATGAGAAATGACGGCCAGAAGTTCTGATGATCCAGAAATAATTTCTCAGAAGCGAGAGTGGTTATGCCAGAAAACAACAGAACTGTCCAACCTGACGGCAAGCAGCTGCGAAAGGAAAATGAGGCAGAATCCTGTAGAGAGGTAAACCAAAAAACCAAGTCCATATCAAAGATATTCAAGAGTAGCACTATCAAAAATGTGAAAAATCCACCAGAGGATTAGTGCAATTCAAAAACTACCATGGAACAGAAGTTAAAAATAAAATGCACTAGCAAGAGACGTACCTCAAAATAATGCTTGATGAAAACCGCTGAGTAAATAATTCTAAAAGTCATATCTTCATGGAAGTTAAGAATGCAGACTACCAAAATTTGATCTCAGCAATCAACTTCACAGGCGAAAGCATACTAAACACAGACATGAAACTGTCCTACTTCACTCACCAAATTACACACCCACAACACACAAAGACGAACCCCGTCTATGATTTATGTCGTGTTCATGGATCTAAAGATCTCTGTCTTGACAGGAGTTGCCTAATTATATTGACTTCTTCAAAAATTGTACATTAGTGTGATATATGACTTAAAAAAGCTACAAGACCATGTCGAAGGAAGAAGATTTGTTAAGACAACTCAACAGACGAAGGAAACTGAAAGAAAACAATTTGCAATCCAAACCCCTTGTTTCAGAACCTCTATTCTTCAAAAAGAGAGTCAAATTCATGTACCTCTTTAAAAAAAAAAAACTATTTTGCTAAAAGACGGCATAGAAAAGCTCTCCAGATCCACATCGGGACTCATGCAGGATTGAGATCATAGCTTACAGATCATATATCTCAATTATAAGAAGAACTACTTTAACGGGAGTATACCGTACAAGTTAATGCCTAACTTCTAAAACCTATAAACAGTTGGGCCAAACCTAAAATGCTATGAGGTATGTGTATGCATGAACATAGTAAACACGACATCCTTGCTAAATAAACATAGTAAACAGTTGGGCCAAACCGAAAATGCTATGTGGCTAAATAAAACGTTTGCAGGAAAAAAATTTAAAAATTAAAAGAAAGTACAATGATACTCAATGTAAAAAACACCAACTATGCGAGAAAGGAAATGAAATATTAGCTGATATCAAGCCAAAGTTCAAAGTTGATTAAGAAAAAGCCAAAGTTAAAAGGATACTCAAGGAATTTGCAACAATTAAACCAACTGCACCAGCTGATCGTATCAGTAACACATTCAGCACAAGATAGATCACTGAGAATACAAGTAAGGAGTCATTTGAACGCTTGATTTGGTTCTCTGTTGCAACTGCATGCAGAAATGCTTCAGAGGTTCCTGATTCACGAATCAGTGGTAAAGATTTAGTCTCTAAAGATAACATTGGTCACCAAAAGAAATCAAGTCTACACAACAGTTGTGGTTAAAGATCCAAACTTCAGTAGATGGATAATAACCAGTTGCATCAGCTTGGACAAGCCATTCCATAATTAGGGCTTGCTCGATGTCAGGAACTTTATTAATTGAAGTGTTTCGCAAGAAAAGTGACATATTTGGGCATTAAAAAACAAACATTACATGGTTTTTAATAAGTTATGGAAAAGTAAATTCATTCATCGAACATCAATATTAACAATAAAAGACCCATACTTAAATATTCAAAGTAAAGGCAGGAAATATTTGGATTTCTTAAAGAACACCCTTTAATTCAATATTTTCCTAATATCACTTCAGCAGGTAGTCTATCCTTGATTATAAGACAAGGAACCGTACATGTTTGATTTCTATCTCTGCATGTTAAGTTAAAGCATAATATACCAACACAGAGTTTTTGAGGAGTCCGAAAATTCCTTCCTGATATCAAGACAGTCATAACCTTCTTGACCAGCAATAAACCAGTTTTTGATCCAAAACCGTGAAATAAATCCATAGTTGGCGTGATGAGCTAATCCTATATCTCAGTTGAATATTCATGGAGCCGAGGTATGCGCTGAAATCCCTTTCTGCCTTCTTTCTTGATCCCCCGTAACCCAAGGGTAAATTCGAGCCAAGACCGGACCCCAGCCGTCTTCTTTGATTTCTTGCAGAGGTACACATCCCAAAGAGGCTATGTAAAGGGCCACTGCCCTTTCAAGAACGATCTTATGGGAGACTAAGGCAGTGGAGGTGGGTGTTAATACTGTCTAATCACACAACTAGTAGTGCTAAGCAAATTGGGGAAGAGCAATTTGTGTTTCCCATCAGTAAATAAAATCAACCCTTAATAGACAAATGCTGAAAATAGAAATGACAAACGCAAAGGTACTTGATGCCGCCATATATATATGTGAAGTTCCATTAATTGTATCCAGACATATAATATGCAGGCATGAATAATAATTAGACAGACTGTAAAATCATTTACCATTCATAGCCAACACAATGACATAAAGGCAGTAATATCGGAGGACACTTGCAGCTTCTCCATCACTCCATTTCTGGCCGTATAACAATCTGATGAGAGAGTAAGAATAGCTTGGGCCAAATGCTATGACTACAAGCCCTACAAGACATCAAGTAAATTCTGAAAACCAAGAAAAGTAAGAAGCAGAAATGGAAATTACAGAATTCAAAAGATGTTCATTCAACAAGATGGAGTTTGTCATATGACATGAAGTCAAGAACTGCCCCAACTAAAAGGGGAAAAGATAATCAATAGTGGATGCATACACCTAGAGAAAAGTTTTGGTTTCTATAATACTATTTCTTTTTCTGGGATTATCGCTCACTAAAGCCTTTAACTAACTGAATCTGTTCTCCATTCTGCTCCATCCTGATCCACAGCTCATACCCCTTCCTTTCACATTAACCCAGCACCATAGTAAACTCTGCAGCAATTGCTCTTTGAGCTTTACACATAACACATTCCATTGCAAACTCTCTGTCAGGCCTCTCATTGACACTACCTCAACCTTACACATGCTCATTTCAAGCTTTGTGCTAATACAGGGCAATAGACAGAGCCGATCACATGTTGACCTCATTCAGAATGGCCCTCTCATATTAAGATCCGTTGATTTGACCCTAACTGGGTGGCATAGGTTTTTCGGATATTATCAGCCCGAGATGATGGCTAATTGCATAGGAGGGGAAGTAGGTATGACAAAAAGGCAACTTTTAGAACACTGCCCCTCTTCGTATATAGTGGTGTATTTCAGGGAGAGAGTGAAAGCTCAATTGAGGCTCAGAGATATTGATTGAGATGCAATTTTAGATCTTTTAGTAGAGACGATTTTGGAGATAATTTGGGAAAGTTTTCTGCAGTGGTATGGATTTATTGATGAAAATATAATGAGCCCCTTTATTTGTTGTCCACTAATCAATAATATTCCCTCTTAAGAAAAAAGAACAACAAAAGCTTTTAACTCTATCAATTGGCTCTATCAACAGGATCCTCAATGTGTTGCTGAACAGAGAAGGAAAGTGAAGACAGAGAAATGAAGACTGCAAGAGTTCACCACTTTACATTCAAATTATTCAACTATTCCAACCCCACGTGCAAATCTTATACGTCCAGCAAGTAACATGACAATTAATAAACGATAGAAAAGTTAGGTCATGCCCAAATGGATGTTGTTACAGACCCTTTTATGGCCTCTGCCTTGGTGCCAACATTAAATTTGTATACGGTTTTGCACAAGTGTAGTAATCTAGAAAATGCTTTCTGGTACATGAGCCATGCTAATAGGTAATTCTAAAATGTTTAGATCCTTGTTTTGGTGCCTAATACCTTTCAACTGGGCAAAACTCAATGTAAACAGGGTACTGAGCAACTGTGCTAAATAGAGACCAGATAAGAAATTGAAATATAAAATCAAAACTAAGAAGCTATAAACCTTACCAATTAACAAAACCAGCTTCAGAGCGTCTGTTAGAGAATTTCCTAACTTCCAGCTTTTACGTGCATCTTCCGCTGCCAAGTAAATTAAGTTTTTACTGCTATGATGGTTCATAATAACATTATGTAGTCATATCAAACCTAGCTTTTATTGATTGACAAAGTTAATATCTGACAAGGTTTGTTTCCCCTTGTAAGACAATAACATTTGACATTCTTTTTTGTTCTTTTGCTGGTGACTATTTTAGACAACACTTCGAATAATAAATTTACGAGAATCACATTCCTCAAAAAAAGAAAAAGGAAATCACATAAAATGTGAGAATAAATTAGACAAGACGGAACTGCCAGAAGTTTAAGAAGATGAAGTTTCTAAAGCTTCCATTAACAGCATTATGCTAATTCACGTAAGAAGATGAAGTTTAATACAAGAAAATAAAATGGCTACCGTAAAATTTTACACTATGTCCATAAAAGAAATAATCGAATGGCATAGTTCTGCAACAATTAGAACCATTTGCTTTAAATTCATGATAAGTTCATGGCTAGGTGACCAAGAAAGGTAGTTTCAATTCCAACCACACAGATGCCGGGGGCGGGAGATTGATGTGCTGAGAGATTTGCACTTTCCTCTTGGTAAACTGGAGAAATTTCCCTTCACTAGTGGTGACTGCAGCAATTATCGTGAATGGGGGTCATTCATGAGCTTAAATCTACTTGTTCCATAAAAATGAACTTCACATTACCAAATATTTCTCGTACATTTCTGATAAACCGAAAACTATGGGTTAAGAATGCCACCTATCCAAAAAGGAAACAGAACTTTTTTGATTGAGAATCATACTTAAAAGGGAGTATTATTCCAAATATACAACCGTACATAGGTGTATAAATGTGGATATTTTTCCAAATATCTCCTATCCAAAACTGTAAATCCTACTACCTATAAATACAATGGAATCCTAAATCAATAACAGATTTAAATAACAAAATGTTACAAACATACTCTTTTCCACACTACGAACCACAAAGGCACAAATCCTTTCAATAGGAATTTGAATTTAGTACATTTTAAGATTTTCCGATAGTTCCTTGCAAGAGAGAAGAGGAAGGATGTGAGCAGGAAGAGAGAAAGAGTGTGTGTGTGCAGAATGGAAAGTTGGCAAATTCGGAAAAGCTTGAACAGGTTCTGAAGGGAAGATTATCCCATGCTACTGGTTCATGGTTGGGGTCATCTAAATTTTTAATGGTGTCAAATGTTAAATAGTCAAAAAGAAAAATTAGTTCACCAACAGGGGTAAGTATTTGTCCATGGACCTGACCCCATTTGAATAAATGTGGTGTTGCCTCTGCCTTGAGTGACCAATGCCCTGCAGTATCAAGGGAAGCCAAAGGATGCCCTATGCCTCAATGATACAAGGGACGTCGGGGCATCTCCCAGTACTACAACGGCCTCAAGGAACGTTATTGACAATATCAAAGGTGATTAGGAGATTGGTGCCATCCTTGTGCAGCTTCCCTCTGGTGAAATGCTGGATGTGCTTCTACAGATATCACGAGCCTTGGATAAAGCTTCTTACTCTCTAAGTGTGAATTGAAGATAAAGTCACATATCAATTCACGGATCTCAGTTTAGAGGTGGCAATATATGATATCCTTGACATGAGCTACTGGAAATTAATCCTCCAGCGGTGAAGTGGAGGTCCACGTGGAGCCACGGGTCACGTACTATTATCACCTAGCCGTGTGTTATTGTCACCTAGCAGGAGTGAACACATGCCCTTGATAGAGCTCAATGGAAAATCAGGATTCATGTAGCCGGCCCCAATTAATTGGGACTTAAGGCTTGGTTTGGTTTGGTTTGGTTTAGCAGTGAACACATGCACCTACAACCTCAAAACACAATGGGTGCACAGAAGGATAAAGATGCAATAAGGGGCAGCAGAATCAGCCTGCTTTCTTTCTTTTTTTTGATCGGCAAAAAAATTTATTAGTGAAATCTTGACAAAGGGTACATCAAGATGGGGGAGAGGGGAGGAGACTCCAACCAAGGGTTGAAGAAATTAAAACACCAAATGGGACAAGCCCAAAAACACCCAAAGGCCAGGCCCGGAACACTAAAGCTCAATAACAAAGGGCCGAGCCCACCCCACCTAATGGCCTAACCTGCTTTCTTTATGTTCAAATGTTTTCCAATACTTCGGAAAGTAGACCCCTTAGTTAGGTATGCCATCCTAAAACCCTGGAATAAGAAGAGAAAATGTGTCTGACAATTACAGAACAGAGCTTACGGACCTAGCCAATCAGAATAAAAAAAGGCTATATGAATGACATGATTGAAAAGCTCAAACGGAAAACGCGTAAAATTCAGCAAGGATAAACAAAAATTCTCAGGGAACAGACAGAAAGAAGAGATATAAACCTGTTGCAGACCTTGCAAATGTAGTATAAGAACTTTCTTCAAAGGGAAGAAAAATCAACCTCACCACTAGGCTCCCTGAAAAGTAAAAGATGATGCATTTCGATATGATAAAAAAATAATAAGGAGCAGAATGCAGATCAATACCAGCTAGATCTTTTCCTTTAATCCACACAGCACTACATAGGGGTCAATTTAGCAGAAAATCACAAAATCTGAGACAGAATATTTGGACCTCAATTACCTAATTTGTCAACAAGTCCATATACAGCTTGGTTATATGGTGTATCCAACCATACGAGGACAAACTTTTCTCCTTCTTGAAGGATCAACTTTCGGAAGGATTGAAGAGTAAACAACATACACATGTCTGAGAGCTGCCTATCATAATTCATGATGGATCCTACTCTGTAGAAGCACATATTATCAAAAAATCTCCTTGATTAACTAAAAGGGATAAGAAAACCACATCAGGTCAAAACAATTTACAAAATGAAAATGAGAACTTTTTGGCGTAAAAGTAGATCAAAATCTCCAAAAATACAATAAGAGAAAACAGGATTAATAGGCAATAGAAAACTAGAACTCAAACGCATTGACACAGATGCACCCCAAGCCAGAGCAATCATCAAGCATGCTTAAGAAAACATGATTGGAAGCTTGGTTTGAGACATAAGGCATCCTGAACAAAACCAACCTCTTCACACATGCTTAATGAGATATGCTGCATGCTATCTGCCACATAATGCATATATAAGAGGGCACAGTAATATGAAGCAATACAGTTTAAAAAGCTAATTCTGTGACGTACATTATTTACTAATACGGTAATATAAACTAATATGTCTCAACAAACAAGGCTATGCACAAAGTCAATACCAGAGAGATGGCTCTGCTTAAGTGGATGACATTGTCCTATAATTAGCACAATCAAACTAATTATATGAAATAAGTTAGACTTAGACATTACGTACGGATAACTAAGATGAAGGTAACAGCAGGCAGGCCTCTCCCTCCCGTCCCCCCTTCCCCTGTTGTCTTCTTCTCTTGTTGAATTCTTCTACGTAAGGAGAATGCTAGGATTAAGAAGGGTATTCAGCTTTCATAAATACGCCCTTGCGTATCAAGATGTATGATGCTACTATTTCAACTCATCCCCGTGGCAACTAATAGGGATCACCCATTTTTCCTTTCTTGTCAAGGACATTATTCGAGGTGGCCATGGCAACGTGGCTTCGAGGAAACAGGACTATGTTGCCTCAATTTTCATTTCACTATCACCTAAAGCTTTGTCTCTTCCCTGAATCAGCATAGTTACAGTACATATGTCGCAAGAGAAAATGTTTTTTTTTTTTTTTTCCTCTTTTTTTTTTTGCTGAGTAACAAGTGAAAATGATTACAAGCAAGAAGTCTATACCTGAAAGGCAAGAGTTCAGAACTCTTAAGTACACGAAAAAGAAGAAAGTAGCCCCAATAACAAAAGAACAAGCAAGCCCCATATGCAGCTTGTGACAATGCAAATACAATCCCTTTCTCCTGCAGGTTAACATAGAGAGACTGATATTAGAAGCCAATTACATGTAATGATGTAAGGATTGAAACTTAGCAGAATTCAAAAGCGCAGCTGCATATAAGCAAGAATTTGAGAATGTCCAGAAAGTTACTAAAACCCATAGAAACTTGAGCATCAAAGGTTGTCACATCATCCATTGAAACTATACCATGTCAGGTTGCTTCACAATGAGGATGTAGGTTGTCATACAACGGGAAAGAGTAGCTGCAGATTCAACTACCAAACGCAGTCTGAGAAACAACAAATTCTGAGAAAGAATATACAAGGGTTCGGCCAATAGCTCCAAAATACATGCAAGACCTGACAAACAAAGGAAACCAATCTCAGATATCGAACTTTCGAGGATACAAATGAGAGCATTCATTTCAAGCTAAACATATTCCAAAGACCACCACAACATGGATTATCAGAGAGTGAAATTGCTGCAAACCACATTTGTCTTTCTTCTCAAATGTAGGATGCTATAGCAAATACGCAGTAAATAGATAAACAAACTAATGATTTCCAGTTGAAATAGAGATTACTAGGAGAATTCACTATTGAGTTTGGAACTGAATTTTTATACACAAAGACAGAAATCTAATAATGTAACCTCCCAACTGCATGCTAAAGTATCTAAAAACTCCAAATAAAAGTTTGATGATTACCATTAATCAAGATAGCTTGCCCATATGGATTAGAATAACTTAGTTCTTGCCACCAGAAGACAAGTATGCATGCTGCAACTGTAATAAGTATTCCAAATGGTACCGTCATCCAGGCTACCTTCAAAAGTTTTGAAACATTTTCTCCTGCTGAACCACCATCACTGTCAAGAGGAAAAAAGGTAGTGTATCTCACAAATGTATCAAAGACAAGATAATAATACCGCTTCATACATGAAAAACATAAAATTGTGGAGGTTAAGAAAAGTGTGCGACAATGTTAAGAGGTAAAGAAATGTTCTCCAACTCGAATAAAAAATGGGTCAGCTGCCTTAATTGCTGACACAGGAAAGGTTAAAGAAATCAAATGAAAATGAACTTGATTAACAAAGAAGCAATAACACATGGACTCCGTATGGATGGGTTTCACCAAATTCTCATGTCAAGGACACGGGGACACTGGTCACACTGCAGAATATTCATAACTTAATAGCAAAGTTTTGCACTAACTTGAATCTTTAAATATGCTTCCTAGGTGAATGTCTAACTAAAAATCTTGGGCCTATATCCCCTACATTTTCAGTTCATGTAACATAGGAAAAAGAAATTAGCGGGAAACCACCAAAACTGCTTCTATGGCTAACTCCCTGACCCTAACCTGCTTAACCTTCATGTGCATGCATTTGACCTTGAGTTTGTATATCAACTAAATGAACTGACAGCAAGAGCCATCAGAATCTCAAGTCGAATAAAAATGCTTTACAACACCACCAATTCCAAAATTAGAAACCATTCAACTCTGAACTTATACAAAAGCAAGCTACACCAAAACATCAAACAAATCGAGAATAAGGATAAAGAACAGGTGGTGCTAAAACGCCAGTCAACTGAGACAGTTAATTACAAATTAAGCATGAGGAAGTACCACTTAATGTCTGCTCTCATGCATGCTCGGCGGAAACCCTCACGACTAAGGAACAAGATACAGGTGACGAACAGATGGAATTGTACAGCATAAAGCTGCATAGGAAAGGAGAGAAACGTAAGCCTGTATTGATGGAAAAGTTCACTATCCCAGAAATTCCTAGAAATAGACAACATAAAACAAAAGACATATAAGCTTCAAGGTTCATCTTTTTCCAACAAAAGTCATGGAAGGGTAATTTTTCTTCTGTTTTTTGATAGTCCAGTTGGATTTATTTACGACTAAAGGGCATGATAAGACTTGAAGATTAAGCAACAAAAAATTTAGTCCTGAAAATTCAAAATTAAGACTCGACATAAATGTGCTAACTGTGAGAGAACATGCCAGCATTCTACGATAAGTAAAGTTGCTCTAACATCAAATTCAAACCCTTGTCAAGCAGATTTTCAGATACCTAAAAAGAGCTAAAGAAACACGTAGCAAAAATCACCAACTATAGTGGCTGAGCACTAGAAAGTGGAATTAGCAAACGAAGTTATGAAGAATATGAATAAGAAACGGTTACCGCATAGTCTTGTTCAGTGAGGTGTCGGACGATCCAAGAATTGAATATGAAGGGGATTCCCCGGGACAAGAACTGCGTAGCTGCGATCAATGCAGAGCACAGTATAAATACAACAATACAGGTGAACAGATATACCGATTCACCAGAATGCGCAGAGAGAATTAATGACTAACCGAATAAGTACTTGAAGGTGCGACCGAAATTAGTTGTGCGATCGCCGTCAGTGGCCATATCCGATCGATCTGAGAAAGTGTCAGACGGAATTGTCTTCAGGTTTTTTCAGTAGAAGAAAGAAAGAGAAATCTCAAGGCAAGTGAAGGCGGAAGATCTGACTGAGAAGGAGAAGAACGACGGAGGAGAGAGGAGATGAGCTGTGTCCGTACAATACATGCCTCAAAACGCCGCCGTTGTCTTGCCCCTCTAACGTCGCGCCTGCAAGACACGAATAAACAATGTTCAATTTCGTCGGCTTGGGGTGTTTGAGAGCATCATTTTCAACGGATAATGATACGGGTACCGACCAAAAGGGACCGAAAATGTACCAATCGCCTTCGGGGACCCACTTTTGGGTCCCACACGAGTGATCCGGTGATCCGAACCGTTCATTGTTCTTAAAACATTTTTCCGATTGATTCAAACGGTGAGACTTTGGTTTGAGCACTTCCAACCGTCCGATTGAGCTGAAATTTTTTGAGGCCCCTCGGAAAAATGTTTTAAGAACAATGAACGGTTCGGATCACTCGTGTGGGACCCAAAAGTGGGTCCCCGAAGGCGATCGGTACATTTTCGGTCCCTTTTGGTCGGTACCCGTATCATTATCCATTTTCAACTTTACATTTTTTACTTTTTGGTATTTGACTTTTGTATGAGTGTCTAGGAGAAATGTGAAGAATGCATTTTGAAATAGGAGTAGTGTTTGGACGATATGTGAATGATACATTTTGTAGGTTTTTTTGCTTATCAAAATGGAAAAGTAGAAAATGAGAAGTCAAAAAACTCCTCTTACCTATTTTTGACTTATTTTCTCTTAACTCAAAAACCAAAAACTCATTTTCACAAAATGTGTTTTCACTGTGGTATGCGGTATGCCAAATACCCAGAAGTAGAAAATGTGAAAACCAAAATGAAAAAAATAAGTAGCCAAACACTCCCTTAAACTTCATCGTCTGTCATTACAGTCGCTTTAACCTCGCATCTTCAAAACACGAGGTGTAGGTTTCCGAAACAGCGTCGTACTTTGTAAGACAAGTTTTAAGCATAGAAGAATTGCGGGTACTGCGTAGGAAAGACTTGGCGTAGTCAATGATGTTTCTTGGAGCTGATTTGAGCAATGGAGTATATTTTTTTGTCACAATCCTTCATACTCATTTGCCATGAAAACCAGTAGCAAATGTGGTAAGCCAGGGGACGTCACTTTCCACTCTAGTACAAGCCTTGGATGTAAGGTTACTAGAAACAACTCAAGAAACAATGGAGCTTTCAATACAGAGCCTTTTCTCTAGCTTCATGCCCTACAAAAGAGTTTCACTTCAAGGAAAAAAATGAGGTTACACCTGGGGCAAGCAACTGAGGTAATCCTGCCTCATTGGGATCTAAGTTGATTGGTAGTAGCCTACTTGGGGGTGTGCATGGGCCGGATTGTGCGGGTTTAGGATGTATTTTTCAACCAACCCATACACGGTCGGTTGACAATATTTTAACCCGCAACCCACGTTGCCTACATGGCTCGGATGCCATCAGGACCTGGAACCTGGCAAGGCTTATTGTTTTTCATACTATTCCATATTTCATGATGCAGCAAGAAAGCAGCGCTTAGAATGGATTTCACAAAATGAGGATCCTGCCTTTCCCCCTTTCAGTGTTACCCAATATCTAATCGGATAATGGGTAAACTACATTGAACTCAACCAAGAAGTTTAAAGCAAAACTTCCACCGATAATCGCATCGGCTGCAACAAGAATTGATGAAGAAAATAATATCAAAGCAACCAAGTTCAAAGAAACTCAATAAGAGGACTGAAAAAAGAGTTTTACTTTAAATATCCCAAATAGAGAAAGAGTTAAACTTTAAACATCCCAAATAGAGAATAAGAAGCTGGGATTACCTAACACAAGCAACGATGTTCAACCAAGACAAATCCAAAACTTATGGTCTCAAAGCAAGAACCAAAAAAAGCCTAAAACAATAGGCCCACAACAACGGTGATAGTAACAAGAACACAAAATCAACGGTAGCGACGGAGAGAGAGTGTGTTGTTCCTCTTCCAGGTAGCCCTTCTTGATGGCCTTTGCTTGTGGTGCAAGTGTCCTTTTCCATGGAGACCCCTGTTTTTCTTCCCAGCTGAGGTGAGTCCTCGAAGTTCCCTGTGCTTGTGAACCGGGTTGCAGATCCAATTGATCCTTGGATCATTACGGATTGCATTGTGTGCAGGATCAACCAAAATTACCTCAAAGTATTTGTAAGTAGAATCCTGTAAGAATAGAAGAAGTCCACAAATTCATAACTCCCAACTTCTAAACCATCTGTATAACTTAAGACGGCAGTCATGGATACAGAGATGACATATTTAGATAAGGACAGACACATGCCTCAAAGCGAAGATAAAGAAAAGTAAAAAAGTAAACAGTTCAGAAGGTCTATATCCTTAATCTTAGGCCTCGTTTTCCAAACGATAAAATGTGGATAAAATCAAGATTTGAGAGAAAATCTTAGATTTTATCAAACCTCTCCCTCATTTGATAAAATCAAGTTTTGATTTTATTGTTTGAGAAACAAGGCCTTAATATACTTTCAATTTTACAATGGTCAGGCACAATTAAACACTGAATTTTCTGGTCATCCCATTAATTTGCTTCTTTTAGGGCACCAAAAGCTATGGAAAGTGGGTGTGGGTCTTAGGTTGAAATGTTTTCAAATAATATATATTTGTTTGCAAGCAACGAGCATCTGAAATCAACTGTCCATAGAAATGCAAGCATGAATATCATTGGTTCCCCTAGGAAGATATCACATACAGTGACCAGTGAAGTGAGTTGAAAGCATAAGGAATTCTGTTTTTACCAACCTCATTGAGCCAATACGAGTTCAGAACCTTAAGACCACCCAACTTCCGGCCAGCACGTTCCTCTGCAACAGAGCGCTTGCTCCGTTGGAATTTCAGCTGGGTAACACCCTGGTTTGTGGGCTTACCATACACAATACCCTTAGGAACTGGTCTCTTACGCCCACCACGTCTTACACGGACACGATAGATAACGTAACCCTGGGAAATAATAGTATTAGTCCCCATGCACAAAAACCAGCAGCAGGAAAAATGTTTGAACACCAAGTAAAGAGAATGTAGATATAACTTCAACAGTCCTGCAGGATCTATGAAATGCAACTCGTTACCTAAAAAAAAAAAATCACTTGGAGAAAAATGAGAGCAAAAACCTCACTTGATGACAGAACTTTTTAGTGTGTGCGAGTTTGCGGGGTGGACATACAAGCAATAATATAGGACAGCAATGCGTCCACAGGTGAAAAAGGCAAGAAATGGGACGATCATGACCCTTGACTGCTTTCAGTAAATGTGAATGGTCCAGATTCCAGAATAAAAAACAACCAATGTTACATAATATGCACACACCATGGAACCTCAATTCTTTTTGGTATATCAAACATTAAATCTAAATCTCGATATATAAATTGTCACATTTGATGCTATGAACAAAATACACGACACACTAAGCAGTAAGCATATGTAACATGAAAGTCGACTAGAGGAAGCAAACAACAGAATCGTACAATATACCTGCTTGGCCTTGTAGCCCAACCGGCGGGCTTTATCAGGGCGAGTAGGGTGCGTGACACGGACAATCGAAGGAAGCTGACGATACTCCCAGCACCTCACCCTCAGCAAAAACCTCATCACATCGGATTGTTTCTTCCTCCAGAGCTCCGAAACATAAGTGTAAGCTCCTACAGTTATTAGTTATTCCCACAAGTCAAACAAGGTGTTAAAAAAAACACAATCAGAAACCCAGAGTCTAGAACCGCACATATTCCTTATGTGCTGTGTCTGATGACTCTGATTGCCCGTTCGAGCTTGCGTTCACGTTTGTAACAGTTTTACCATGGAAAATAATGCTTTTAATTAGAACCAGCATAGAACCCTCATTAGGAAAATTTCTTAACACCAAGAACAACCTCATATTCCAAATCACATCGCACAGAGATACCCATCAATCACAAACAAAAGGTCTTTTGAACGGAAATGAGACACACGTAGAAATCATACGAACAAATACCCCAAAAGGGGTTGTGATCCATGTCAAATGATAAACGAGGAAATGAGGATTGGACTACAAATCCTATCCTATCCACGCGTGTATAAGATCGTTGATACAGAATAATTGAAAGGAAATTGAATCTAGGGTTTTACAGAGGAAAAAGAAACGAGATCGAGAAATGCGTACCCATTGTTGTTGAGTTTGTGGAGCACGCCCCCCCTGCTGCTACGGCCGAGTGAGGGTTGTAATGAGGGAGGAGATTATATTGGGAGTCTCGACTAGGGTTTTAGAAAGGCTTCGGGCTTCGTTCGCGTTTGTTCAAAAGGCCGGTTGGGCCACTAGGACATAGGATCGAGAACTGACGCTGAAAACAGGCCACGGCCCAATACATGTTTGATTGGGATATGGTCTTGGGCTGAAAATAAAACAGAGTAGTGGTTTTGGACGGTGTCGGGATCAAATAAAGCAGAGTCGTGGTACTCTTTCTTCTTCTTTTTTTTAAATTTATTTTAATAACGAGGTTTTTCCAGGTCAACTTGTGTGCACATTAACTAGTTTCGGGACTCTAAAGTTAACGGTTAGGAGAACCCTTCAATGAGCCTAAAGGTTTTGAATAATTAACTTCTCCGGGATTCGAATATGTGACCTCATGGAAGACAACTACTTATCGTTTTTCCATGCCCATTTGACCAAACCCCTCGAGGATTAGTACTCCGTTTGTATTGTGTTACGGACGTGAGTAACATAATTGGGTTGTCGATTTTTTACTTTATTTTCTACACAAACAATCTTAGTTGTTAAGTTCTATGAACCTAGTTTTGCAGGACAAAGAAAAGAAGTTTCAGGCTTAGTTTTGTAAAAGATTTTAGCAACTCATTTGCTAAAATCATACCATGATTTTAGCAAATGAGTTGAGTTGCTAAAATCATGGAAATTTCAAATCACAAAATTAAGTGGTTCAGTTTATCGTTTTTCGATTTTTTTGGCACAAAATTAAAGTACTCCTCGTGTACTTTAATTCGGTGTAAAAAATTCAAAAAACGATACACGGAAACACTTAATTTTTTAATTTGAAATACCATGATTTTAGCAACTGGGTTGCTAAAATCATTTGGAAAACTATGCCTGAGAATGGTTGCACATTAATTTTTTTAAACCTGAAATATAGTCCCCCCTCACCCTTACTTCATTCCTCATGTAGTTTTAATCAATTGGAAAAAAACAGACATGAGTCCAATATACTCCAAATTCACTTCCCAATTGTGAGGTAAAACATATATTATATTTAGTATTATATGTTGTGCCAAATATAGCACAAAGTATGAGTATTGCTGTAATTAGCATACCTTTTTTGTTTTTACCTCTGTCAACGTAGGACTCTGCAATTCAATTTGACATTTTGTGAAAAAATTAAGAGAAATATCATTTGCACCATTGAATCAATATTACTATCGGATAGCAATTTGACACTATTCATTGATATATTATAGTAATAGCTGTTCAAATAGTAACTTCACCGCAGAAGATTAAAGAACTATTTAACTAGTAAAAGAGAATATTCATTGCGAAGATGATGAGTGTAGATATTTAATTTAGAGAAAACATTATTTACACCGGCGTTGTAAACCAAAATTTTCTCCGAATCGGATTGTATTGCGTCATGTGTCCATATTCTACCTTTTGGGAGCACTGTTTAGACACATGACGCAATGTAATAGATTTGGAATAAATTTTGGTTTACACCGCCGGTGTAATAATGTTCTCTCTTTAATTTTACTACTCCTAAAAGAGAATGAATATCAAGAAATTAGCCCATTGAATTTACCAGATTGCCAACTATACTTTTTTTTTTTTTTTACCTCTCTTTCCTTCAACAAGCAAAGAAAAATGATACTAGCACGTCACAAAGGTTGCTGCCACGTTAGAACAAGTATTGGAATTGGTGATAATGTGTCCCGGCAAAACCTTTTAGTTGCGTGTCAGTAACATGCCTGGGTAAACTCTTTTAGAGCAAACGAAAAATTAAATTGTCCCTTTTTCCTACATAGTACTGTAATTAGCATAAATTATGGAATATGTCTTAAATAACCATATATAAGTGAAATTATGAAACATTTTTACAGCCAAATCTATCCTCTTGTTGGGTCTATTATTTTTCCGAAACTCTTGATGCTCTTTGTTCAGAAAATAATTTCGTATTATGCTTTCCGAAAAGTGCTTTGAATACCGATGTTTAAACACAAAGTTAGACATAGGTGTGTTTGAAGTCATCTGATACTTGAGGGTCCCACACATATTGGGTGGGTTAACGTTCGTTGAACACTTGCAAACAAATACTTGTTCTCGATATTTTATTGGGACATCCGTGTCGGCAATACTTATCTTACCATCATTTTGGTATCACGCTCGTAAGTAGTTATAAACAATTCGCACAGAGCATCATTTTTGCACTCAACACAATTCCTCAATCACAGCGATTTAAATCTGTAACGCCATGCCTTTTCTATCACATGTCTACTTGTTTCATTGTCTCTCCTACAATTAATTAGTGTTAGAACTGAACCTCACAACGGTATATCTTTTAGGCCAATTTAGGATTGCAAGCGAGGAGCTCGTTGCTCGGCTCATTTAAGGAAACTCGTTAAGTAAATTACTCTAACTCAGTTCATTAAGGGCTCGGCTAATTTAAGAACAAGCCAAGCTCGAGCTCAAACATGACAAAGCTGAGCTCGGCTCAACTCGTTTGCTCCCTAAGCCAATTCCTTCAAAAGACATTGCTCGTGTAATAAATATACTCCTAATAGGATTTACGGAAATTTCTTTTAGATAATTGACTCTCACACTTTTGCATTTTAGTACCTCATGACAGTAGTTTTTTTTTTAGGTCAAATCCATTAAAAAAAACTTGGCTCACGTAATAAATCTAGTTTATAAGATTTACGAAAATTTCTTTTAGATGATTGACTTTCACTTCCTTTTGTGTTTTATTTATGTGTTTAAATTTTAATCTATATTATGATATTTTTCATCAGCATTCTATTATGTGAATAACTCTTTTGTTTTATAAATCAAAGAATATTAATCTATCTCATAAAAAATAAAAAAATGTGAATATTACGAAAATTTCTTTCAGATGATTGGCTTTCACTTCTTTTTGTGTTTTATTTATGTGTTTAGAATTTAATCTATATTATGATATTTTTCATCAGCATTCTATTATGTTAATATTACTAACTCTTTTTGTTTTATAAATCAAAGAATATTATTATCTATCTCATAAAAAAATTAAATAAATACAACAAAATGAGAGGAGATAGAAAGAGAGTAAGAAAATGTACTAATTAATTTTCATACTCCATTTTTAATGATTGCGCTACTCTTTACTAATGATTTTTTTTTTTTTTTTTGAATACATTCATGAAAGTTGACATGTAGGAAAACGAAAGTAGGAGTGTGGTTGTAAAACAGAAAAGGGGATGGGTTCTTTTAAGGCCTGTTTGTTGGACGAATATGGTTTTGGGGATAAGAAAGAAAGGAGGATAAGTTTAGAAGGGGTTGGTTTGTTCTTCTTTGCATTTAATTTTGTCCACCCTCTTTAAAAGAGAGTAAACATGCATTACCTTCCCTCCGACCAAAAAGTGTATTTCAGCCATTAAAATGGAGGGTAATGTTCACCATCTTTTAAGAAGGGTGAACAAAATCACACTTGATCGTTTTTTTAGGAAGGGATTACGTTATACTTGGTTTGTTTTGGTAGTTGATATATATGAGTGGATAGGAATGGTGAATAATGATATAATGAAGCAAATTACTTTGCCACCGTTATGTAATTCTTGTCGTATCCATATTTCATTTTTATTGCCTTTTCAAATTTATTACTATATTTTTTCAAAATGTGAATTTTTTATAACAAATTATTAAAATACTACTATGATTTCATCAATTTATAACAACATAATTTTATCTCTTTTACTATTTATCATCGTAAGCTATAAATTTAAATATTTTGTGGGCACATAAGAGACATTTATTTTTGTATTGAATGCACATATGTTGTGACACATTGCACGTAAGCAGCTCATACTTGTTGATAGGGTGATGTAAAAGGATTTCTAACAATGTCAAATAAAGGAAAAAGAAAATATTGTAAGTAGAATTCCAAGCAAGTGGAGATTGATTTCAAAAAAACTTGCAACGACTACTTCAATTTCAATCCCTCTATTTTTATTGGAAACTAATAAACAGAGAGCTCTAAGCCAATGGCCAAACAATGATGCAAAGGGTAACCAATTAGGGACGGTACAGGGCCTGCTATTGCCCAGAGAGTCTCTCTCTAAAAATTAGAAAACCCTAGGGTTTCTATCCCTCTTTTGCCGGCCCCCTTCCCTCCGGCCTCCTTTCCTCCCCTTCTTTGATCCACCACCACCCTCTCTTTCTCTCGCTTTCTGCACCAGTTCTTTGGGGGTGGGGTTGCCACCTCCGCACCCCACCCCTCGCCGGTTTTTTCCCTTTGCCGGCTTCCGTTTTTCAACCCAGTGTCGTTTGGCCTCCAGTCCAGCTCCTCCACCACCATCCATCATCACCCCCCTCAGCCTCCTCACTCCGCCAGCCACCATAACCGCCGTCTGGGTCCAGATATGGTTTTGGGTTGAATCACGGATGCTTTGGCCCCCTCCGGTGAAATAAAGTCCTCAATCCCGTAGGCGGCCGGAACAGGAACTTGGATCTCATCCCGGAGAAGCGGCGGTCTATCAACTCGGCCCAACTCGGTGCATTTGATACAACTCAGTGAGTGAAATCGGGTGTACTAGTTCCTGAGTCCGGATTTGCTGATTTTTAGTTTTATTTACTTCGTTTGTTTGTTTTTGGATTACATATGCGCTGTACTGTTCCATGGTTTGAGCCGGGTTCCCTTTTGGGTTTCTCTTCTGCTAACTTTTGATTGGATTTATCATCCCGTCCCGTAGGTGTCGAGTCTACTTCGGCAGGTGTGTCTAGGAGCCGGTGGCTTGTGTTAGCCTAATGCCGTGCTTGTTCATCTGTTAGTGGATTTGGTTTTCATTCTTGTCTTTGATGTAATCGTTGCCGGATGGCTTTGTTATGGAATGTCTTGATGTGTTTCAAAAAAAAAGGGTAACCAATTAATTTTGTGGGCAAAGATAAGGTAACAACAAGGTTTTCTTATCCCTTTCCAGAGGGATTACATATCTTGACAACATAATTTATTTCTGACCAAAAAAGCAAACAAACCCTAGATATGTGTGGGCCGGAGATAAGCTTAAGGGACTAGGCGGCCGTTTTCAGGTCCGTTTCAAAGACCGTGACCGTTGGTATTTTAGACATCATTAAGAACATTAAGCACCCCAAAATCCATGTCAATAAGAATATCGTTTAAGTGTTCTCGACACATTTATCTATCATGGAATTTGGCGTGCCTATTGGTCTTGACGAGGTCTAGAATATTAACGGTTCCGATCTTCGAAACAGACCCGAACGAGCCCGAAAAAGGCCCGGACAAGACAGTCCACTCTCTCGAAGGGGTCAAAATCTTGTTAACAAAAAATGTGAAAATCATTCCTTGAGAAAAAAAAAGATACTCCACTATTTCTTTTGTATAAAGTTAAAAAAAGAAGTGTGAAAGTCATACCTTTAGAAAAAAAAAAAAGGTAACTATTCTTTTGTATGGGAAGAAGTAGTCATCTCTTAACCCCAAGGTTGACCTAATGGTCAAGGCTTGAGACTTAATTAGAGGTTTGCTCCCTTCTAAGGTCTCAGGTTTAAAACCTCTTAGAGCATCTCCAACCCACTCATTTTCCTTCAAAATGAAGAACCGAATTGACATATCAAAGGGAAGATTTTGTAATTTATAGTTTTATACCCCATTTTCTTCAAAAAGTTGTACTTTTTGGAGAGACCCATCCTCTTTTTTGTCACATCCATTCTTCAAATCTACTTTTCGTTCTTCAAATTTGAAGAACCAAAATAGATTTGAAGAACCAATTCTTCAAAAAGAAGGAAGAGTCCCTCCAAAAAGTACAATTTTTTTTAACAAAAGTGGACATAAATTACAAAATCTCCCTTTGATATGTCAATTCGATTCTTCATTTTGAAGGAAAATAAGTGGGTTGGAGATGCTCTTAGGTGCTATCAACTCCTTTGAGGCCAGTTCATATAAAGCTTTGCTCTTTCTTTAAATGGGCTCCAGGATTAGACATTTTGAAGGAAAATGAGTGGGTTGGACTTTGGAGATGCTTTTAGGTGCTATCAACTCCTTTGGGGTCAGTTCATACAAAGATTTGCTCTTTCTTTAAATAGGCTCCAGGATTAGTCGACGTGCGCGAAAACTGACCCGGACAACTGCTTATTAAAAAAGAAAAAGAAAAAGAAAAGAAATAGTCTCAGAAATGTGCCTTATGTGATGTGTATCTTATTGCTTACATTTGTTGGTAAAATATATAGTGAGGTAGAAGAAAGAGAAAAATGAATTCCGTTGCACCGAAAAAAAGAAGAAAGAGAAAACAAACATCCCCTGGAAAACGGAGGGATGAGAGGAGGAGTCGGCGGCGGCGGTGGCCACGGAGGAGGGATGCTTAAAACCCTTCATAGAGCGGTCAGGACTGGTGTCGGCGGAGCAACCCAAGAGCCCCTTCCTCATTCAACCACCACCGCCGCCGAGGACGATGCTATTACCACCTCCACTTCTACCACCACCACACCCAAACCCACTTACAAAATCAACACTTCCAACCGCCTCTCTCTCTCCTCTTCACTTAATCTCCCCATATCTCCCACCTGGACGCGTTCTTGTTCGTCACCGACCTATAGTGATGAGTTCGAGTGGGAATACGTAGATGGGATTGAAGATGAAGGAAGGGCATCATCGTATGCTTTTAATGATGATTTTGTATTTGGGTCGGTTCCATCAAAGGACGAAGTTCAACATGCTGTCTCTGCGATTCAGCAGTAAGCGCTTTAAAATTGCTTCAGTTTCTTACTCTTCTCCGATATACGATGTTTCTGTTTTTTCTTTCTGGCAATAAGGAAATTTGGTACGCAGATTCACGTTTCACCTTTTTGAATGTTCTTATTTTCTTGGGTTTCTTGATTCAATTTAAGATGAGCAGGCGGGGTAAGATGAATCTAAACTGGAATCACAGGAGGTACAGAGAAAAGGAATGAATTTGGAAAGATATATGAGGGGTGTATAAGCACCGGTTTTGTAGTAAATTAATCGTACGTGAACAATTACTGATACCGACAACTGCGATGATTGGCTAGATGACCACTTATCCGGTTGTTAACTCTGTTTTTATTATGTATGTCTTTGTCTTGTAATAGCTAATGCCTGATAATGATTGTATTGGACCCATGCCTTAGTTTACCCAAACGATTAACTTTCCTCAAACAGGTTTTTGTTAACACCTTTTTGTCCCAAGTCCAATTAATTAAATGTTTATTCATAAATGTTGATGTGAAGACGATGGCGACAACAAATTGTGGGGTTAAATGTGAGGAACCCTATGCTTCCTATCAGTACATGACTGAAATAGTGAATTCTCGGTTAATGTCCCTTTCTGAACTTCATTTTTCATTTTTTCTAGAGCACGAGGAGACGAAAGATTAGTCATGTTTTCATTTAACTTTAGGGAAACAAGCCTCCTACATAACCACTAGTTTCAAGCTATACAAAGTCCTTATTTCTTAATGAATGGACGTATGATGACTGTTGAAAACATGACATAACGTGGAAGCTGACAACCATTAAACCTGTGAGTTGAACATTATGGCATCCTCATAATCTTTAATCTCCAAGAGCTTAATGGATGTTCAGAAGAATGGAGATTCTTGTACACAAGACGTTGCCACACACTGTTAATTGGCCCTTTATTCATTTGCTACATGGCAATCAGAGGCAATCAGAGACAAAGCACTCTTCCCACCCTCCCGAAAAACAAATTGGATTTGAGCTTTCTTGACAGTTCAAAGTCACTTGGGGCTTCACATACTGTTTATGGGTTTGAGCTCTCTTCACAATTCAAAACCAAATGGGGCTTTCAGCACCCCTTTCCTTATGTTAGAGTAATCAACATTGCACGGGGGAATTGTAGGTGGAAGTGTATCATCCATGACCGTGAATGAAGGTAGACCATGTGAAATTGATTTATCTAGTTCCCATGTCAATCCTCATGGATGTGTAAGTTATAGTTGTTGTTTATTGTTCTTTTGGTTTCTAAAGTACATTGTGTTTACACGGTGTTGAACATAATTTCCTGCATAATATTAGTGTTTCATGTGTAAATGTACTGTAAATTAGTGTTTTCTGAGGTGAATATTCAACTAGAAATGTTGGACACACACATGTAATAGAGGACGTAGACGATGAGGTTTAATATCAATAATGGTTAACCAGTCTGAATTAAATGATTACTAGCCGGTGGAAAATCTGTTATGGAAAACTTGTTTTCTTGCATTGTTGAATACCTGGTTTGTATTGTCTCTCTCCAACATACTGATAAGGTGTGTTGTTTGGGACTGTTTTGTACTTGTAGAGTCCTTGACCCGACCTCCTTTTCAAAGCTCATCACGGGAAGAGTTCCTTATAATTCAGACAAGGGTGTTGCAGAAGATATTGCAAGTCCAAGGATGAACCGAGTTTCTTCAGTTGGGAGGGAGTTAGATTGGATCGAACCCTCATTCAATCTCTGTAATCCAAGGATGTTGCAGTGTCATGGATATGATAGAGTTTACGATGCTTTCCATCTATTGCACACTGAGCCTTCTATTCAGGTGCCTTGGTTTATTGACTCTCAAAGTTTGCATGTAACACCTGAGTACGAGAACAAGCATCAATGTTTGGTCATTGAATTAAGACAAAAATTTTGCTAAAATTCCCATTTCCTTGTAAAATAAATTTTCCTCACCTCACCCGTCCAGAGATTTTATCTTCATTCCTTTTCACTTTCTATTTCCGAATTTCTGTTTCTAAATTGTAGTTGCATTCAAATTATTTGTGTAGAGGATGGTGATGTCATTGTCCTCTGACAAAGCTGTTTGGGATGCTGTTTTGGACAACGAGGTGGTACGGGAGCTCAGAGAGTCACTGATTAAAGGTTTCTTCAAATTCTATTAACAATTAATGAGATTTATGTTTCTTCAAATTCTCTTTAGTAGCTTGATGTCCTGAATTTACTGTAAAGCGTGGCCCTCACCGCTCTTCTACTATCCTCTCAATCTACCTTTCAGGTACTTCTTATGCTGTTTGTAGTCTCATATTAAGCACTGGTGGACAATAGGAATGAATTCTTTATTTGAAAAGAAACTCTTGGGCTCAATGTGTTGCCAAAGAAATAACTTTATAGTGAGGTACTTATCAAAAAAAAATAAAATTCATAGTGAGGCATAACAGCTTCTTTTTTTTTTTTTTTGATTGGCAAGGCATAACACCATTGTGGCTATCAAATGTCATGTTCAATTTCCACATGACATTGTCAGGGACTTGTCAAGATCCAGTTCAAAAGTTTCGATTTGGTTATAGTGTTTCGCAGTACGAGATTAGAGTTTCATGGTCATCACTTTGCTGGAATTAGGGAACTAGAGAGAGTTAATTAACACAACCCATTTGCATTGGGTGGTTGTTTTTTGCTTATTGGCTACTCACAAATCCCTGTATTTGCAGCATACATTAAGTGATGACTTATATGAAACAGTACCACACTACCACTCTGGAAATCATAGTAGATGGTTTTCACTTGCCATTTTCAGTCCCCATGATATTTTCCTTGTGTATGCAGCTGACAGAAGTGTTCCTGAGAACCAAAGTGACAGATCTGATAGCTTCAATGCAGCAACAGATATACTCAATTGGATTTTTAACAATACCAAGGCGAAAGTGATGACACTAGTGGAGAATATTACAAAGCTAGTTAACAGTTTGTTTCAACCTCGCAAGGATGAGACGACAGGAGGAGCCACAGACCCAATTGTCCGAACTTCGTTGATGCTCTCAATTGTGGTCCTTTTGGTTGTGGTTGTGACTCGAGCCAGTATGGCTCAACCGTCTTGACCTTAATCCGTTGAAATGACAAAGGTGATCCCCTTAGGATTCAGTTTGAAGATACTTTAACCTGACTCAAGTTTGTATATACAAGGATACTTTTGGATTTGGCAGGTTTTGTGCATAGTATTTTGGAAACATTAATTACATTTATTCTTGTTCAAAGCCTTTGATCTCTCTCTGTGGGTTCATTTAAATCCATATTTGTAGTTATAAGTTTGTGTCCTTGTGTTCCTCATGGGATCTTTTGACCATCAATGGTCTCACCAGGTGGATTCATGTAAAATCTACGGGAACTAGGGAGCCTGTAGTTTCCCAAGCCACTACAGGGTTGTAGTCCTTTTGATCCGACCGTCCATCCCATAAGCGATGGTTCATATTCACAGATGTATTTTTACCTATAAGAGTATATTATTACCCATAACAGTTAACAAATATATCTCAACCGTTGATTGTGGGATGGACGGTCCGATGTATTTTTACCTCTAAGTGTATGTTATTACCGTTACCATTTAACAAATATATCTCAACCGTCGATTGTGGGAGGGACGGTCGGATCGAAGAGACTACAACCCTCCCATCCCATAATCGATGGTTCATATTCACAGATGTATTTTTACCTCTAAGAGTATATTATTATCGATAACAGCTGAACAAATATATCTCAATCGTTGATTGTGGGATGGACGGTCGGATGTATTTTTACCTCTAAGTGTATTATTACCGTTACCATTTAACAAATATATCTCAACCGTTGGTTGTGGGAGGGACGGTCGGATCGAAGAGACTACAACCCTCCGCATATCGAGCTCTATGAGGTTTACTTCAATTGATTGGTTCATAATGGGCTTAAAACTCACACGGGATTGCATTTTCGGTGGCCGAGTCCAAGAAAAACTATATCATGTAGTCATTGACAACCAATCCTCCAAAATATGAATTACATGCTACATTTTTCCCACCCTATTCTCCGGTGGTGGGATTACGCACTTGTTTATGTACCCCTCACTGTTAGTCCAAAATCTATCAGATGCACAAAATCTATCAGATGCACCTGAATACAGTTTAGACTACAGAAAATAATGTAGTAATTGGTAGTCTAACTGAATTAGATAATTCAAGATTTCCCATTGGAAAATTGAAGCTCAAGAATATTAGAGTGTATTTTTAGTTACTGCGGCTACATATCTTCACAAAATATCTACAAAAATGTATCGAATATACAACACTATACCGTGCTCACCATGTTAGCAGTACTCTTTACAACTTTGCGTGGTCAAATTGCTGGCAATCTTGTAGCCGGATCTAATCCAAGTCAACAACATTGTCCACGAGGGAGTCGATATCGGGAGTCACAACAGCCCGTTTGCCCAGTTCTCCAAGAGCGCAACAGTCCTTATCAACGGTGTTGATCGCCACAACATCCTGAGCAGCTACACAGCTTACCCCAGGAGATACCTGAAAATCATTTTTGTGAGATACTAACTTCATCACTCGAAACGACAGTTTTTTTTTTTACAATCAAAATGTTCTCTCTGAAGCAGTGATTACAAAAACAAAGACATAGTTACATGGCTTCGGCGACAAACAACTAAAAATTACTATTACAACAGGCTAGTGAATTATGAAACAATGCATTCAAAGTTCTTGAAATACGTTAACAAATCATGATCAAAGTGAAGAAACAGATAATTTTTGGCAAGTATTGAAGTTAAACTGCACTGATGAAATATAACTCACATCATAGACGACATCTCCAAGCTTCCACTTGATCGCTCCACTCTTGTAAACCAACATCTTTCCCATGTATCCTCCAGGCAAACCTTCCAAGCCGCAACGAATCTTTGAAGCATTCCCTCTCTCCAATGGCATAGGAGGGCTGCTCATTATCTCCTTACCCTTTACAGCAGATGAAGCACCAGAAGTAGATTTGCCAGCTATTTCTTTCCCCTTTGCACTGGCTGAAGCAACTTTGCTCTCTTTTCCATTTCGCTTTGGTAGGGCAGATCAGGAGGACATTGGAGAAAAAACATCTGTGGTATGTTTGTTTCCTCCTGTCCAGCATTTTTAGTATATGATAAGTGACTGGTACTAAAAACGGGTCCTTCGAGTAAAAATTTGAAGTAATTTTGAGATTTCTTTTATCAGATAACAAACCAGAAGGCCAAGTTCAATGCAGGATTGATAGTATTTTCATCATACTCCAAATTCTGCTTCATCAAGAAGCTCTGAAGGCAAAACACAAGAAACCACATGCTAGACTTGTGTGGAGAGTTCTAAAATGTTGTGAAGGTGTGAGGAGGAGAAGATATTTTCTAGGAGGATTCTAGATGAAGAATATGGACCGTTGGATGAAAATGATCTTGGTCGTCCATTGAGGAAGTGGATGGCTATATAAAGGATTCTAGATCCATGGAGAGTCAGGTGTTGACTCTCAACAAGTGCCAAAAAAATAAACAGAGGTAATGTGAGTATGCTGTCAAATACTAAGTTTAACCTCCTACCTTAAATCGCAGTTAATGTGAGTATGCTGCCAAAAAGAATGACGACGGTTCAAAAGATGGGTTTGTTTTTCAAATGTGTCAATGGCAGCCATATTCCATCCAACAACTCAAAGGCAAGTTTCGTTACAAAGGGCTCTGAGGGGAAAAGTTTGTGGTTCTTAATGCATCTCTCTTGGATTTGTGGGTTTTCATTTGTTTCTCACGGTTTTTGGATATCCAGTCACTTGCTTCCTTCAATTCAAATTTATCTACTGCTATTGCAGGATCTCAGACACTACCATTGCAAAAGGAACAACAACCAAATTTGGTTCCTGCATCTGACAATCAATGTGAGAACGGAGGGGAACTGAATATAGAAGACGCCAGTCCTCGAACAGATACCTCAACAGATGGGGATGCAGATGACAGAAATCAAGGGGTATGCATCTTTTTTTTTTTTTTTGATATCTAAACATTTGGCTTTTGCTATAGGGCACAAGCAAGATGCTACGAATAAGTAGTGACTGTTTCCATACTGGTACAATACCATTTTATCTTTGCCCTTTATTAGCATTATGTTTTTAAAGTTAGTATAGAGACAGTAATAAATACCAAGGTTTGGCAGTGCAGAGCTGCAAATACTCTTTATTTTGCTGGGCACAATAGGAATTTTTGTAAATCGCCAGAGGATTAGCATTTTCTGGCAACACAAGATGAGATATCTTTAGGGAAAAGAGCATTGAATGACCTGTTAACTCCTCTAAAACGATGTGAACAGAGATCAAGGACCAACATTTTTGGTAAAAATAAAATAAAATTGGTGATACTCCATCCAAACCTGGGCTTTAAGAGGAGTCCTCTAGAATAAGGCCTTTTCAATTGTCTAGGCTTGAAAGGGAAGATTCAAAGAAGCCGCTTGAGCCTCAAAGAGGGTGGAAAAAAGGAGAGAGACTGGAGAGAATCAAGAGGCAAGTGACATGGAGAGGAGAATAAAGGGATAAAATGCTGATGGAAAGCTTCTCTAATGTCAGATTCTTAATTCAGAACAAGGCCAAAAGAATTCTTAATCTACCCATTATGGTTTCTGGATCTCCTAGCTTTAGTCCCCGAATGCAAAACATAGAATTTGAATCTCCCAAAGCCAAGCAATGTTGCTTGGCTCTCTGAGGCCAACATAACTCATATTGTTCCCAAAGGGAATCCAAGAGATTCTGGATTTTAGAGCGAATGGTACATTTCCTCTCTTTAGCCCGAAGAGATAAAACTCTCACCATCATTTTACTGTGGTTCACTGCACAAAAAAGGGAAGAGCCAAAAATAGAAAGATCCCAAACACATAGTAGTGGATTGAACATTAGAAGCTGAGAACTAGGAAATAGCAGCGCAAGCACCAGGAGGCAGGAACAACTGCACGAGGATAGGCGCAACCCCCCTGAAACCGCCATCACCTTCGGCCCCATTTTCTCCACTGCCACCACCGTCGCCTCCGCCCCCGTTTTCTCCGCCTCGACCGCCACCGCCGCCGCCTCCACACTCGTTTTCACCACCTCCACCGCCACTGCCGCCGCCCTCGTTTTTCTTCAACCAAGAACAACTGCGCGAAGATTGGCACAATCCCCCTAAAACTGCCATCACCAGAGGCCCCGTATTCTCCACTGCCACCACCGCCGCCTCCGGCCCTGTTTTCTCCGCCACCACCGCCACCATCGCCGCCTCTACCCTCGTTTTCTCCACCTCCACCGCCATTTCTTCTGGCATGACTGGCCCTGGCCCTGCCACAACACTCATCAAAATAATCCAAATAGTTCCCCCAAAGTATGATGAGGAACGTATATAAACCCATGAAAATCAGATAACGAACCCGGCTTCAGCATTGCATCACATTCTTGGAAGCAATCCTTGGTATGAGACCTGCGAAGCCCACTAACAACTTGTCTTCGTCGGCGGCAATTTCCGTCGACATGTGAACTGTCAGATCGAGACAAACAAGCGGCAACCCGAGGTCGAAGCCGGGACACACTAGGCGGGAGAGAACCAGGAAATAAACAGCGGCGGCCATCGTAATTTGAACCATATAATTATCCACCAAGTCGCCAATTTTAGACTTGTCTT
>OY978220.1:28636635-28740773 GCA_963854785.1 Vaccinium vitis-idaea | reverse complement strand
GATGCTATAGAGTCGTTGAAATATCCCGTGGTGTTGGTATGTATTCTTCCAAATTTATTTTCTTTTGTTTCAGTTGTAATCATGGAAATCATTTTTTGGGGGCCTTCATTTTAGGGAAACCATCCCGACGATGGCCAACCAGTTGTTTTGAAGCTTGCAAAATTTGGGTTTTTTATTGGACATCAGCAAACAAGCGTGCGTATACCTAAGGTCTGTCTTTCTTCATTGAACATGCATCTATAAAACCGTTGTGATACCTTCGATTAATTATGCATTACTTTTAGCTTCAATCTCCTATTATAGTACTTCATTGTACATATAACAAGTATTCACAGCCAGTGTTGAGGATTTTTGGCCGATATATACCAAAATCTGAAACAATTCACCAAAATATACCATTTATCAAACTATTTTTAAAAATATGTCATGCCGCATGTGTGACATGCGGCATTCTACGTGGCACTCGAAACCCGTATCCAACGTGGCCGAGCCGTCCACCTAAGCAAATGCCGCAAATTCGATAGTTTAATTGAGGGTAGTTGCGATGGTCTTCACGCGGATCAACACCCACCGTTGGGCTGGTCTCCGTCTTTTGCATCCTACGAATTCTATTCCCCACCACAGTTCCGCGAAAACCCGTCATTACATGAACAGGCAAATCATCTTGGGATTTGGCGCGGTGGCAGGCAAGCCAAGCATCCAAGTGCGAAGGGGGTACAGGAGCACTGTTGTCATTACTCGTCTGTCTTTCGGGTCGTACTCGAGTGGGGCGAATATTGTTAGAAGGATGGGGAGGAAGACTCCAATGAACAAGCCTACCATTGAATCTGCTGTTCAAACCAACACGCTCTGCCTCTTCTTGTAATCTACGTCTACGAAATCTAATCGATTCATTTGCATTTTCGTTGACACGAGAACTCTCTCCTTCTTCTAACTTTCTTCCAAATGGCAAGTTAGGATCCATTTGGTATAAAAATCTTTGAAATACGTCGCACACATATATATAGGGTCAACATTGTACGGCACGAATGCTGCAAACTACAGTACAATGCCGCATGTTGGACATGCGGCATTTGCTTAGGTGGACGGCTCGGCCACGTGGGATACGGGGTTCGCGTGCCACGTAGAATGCCGCATGTCCAACATGCGGCATTGCATATTTTAAAAATAGTTTGAAAAATGGTATATTTTGGTGAATTGTTTCAGATTTTGGTATATATCGGCCAAAAACCCACAAAACCTCGCCAATCACATCCCGAAAATCTCACACCGTCCCCCCAATAAATGGAAAAACCCCATTATGCATTATTTGCCGCTTTTGTTAAATGGGTTTTGGGAGAAACCATCAGCGTCCTCTCTCTCTCTCCGGATCAAAAGAGGCGCCACACCTCACTATCTTAGATCCGACGCAGCCACCCAATTCAGACAGTCCGGCTTGGATCCGATAGTCAATCATTCATGCAACCCGAGGTATACTCAACCTTTAAAAGTTCTCGATTTCTCCTTCGTTGACTCATTATACGTTTTGCTCTATCTTAGAGCTAAATGAAATTAATATTCATTGAATGGGTTTTGTTTGATGGATGCCATGAAGTGAAAATGTTTCGTATTTCAAAATTTATCTGGAGAAAATTGATGTAATTTAATTCTCTTGTTTGGTCCTGGATATGTGGATTACTGGTTGATTGATCGTGGGGTATGTTTTTCTTTGTTGTAGTTACCAGAAAATTACTCTTCTGCATCTCCGGAATTGAAGCAGGTAGAGTCACGAAGGAGACTAATCTGAAATGGCTAGAGCTCGTAAGTCACTCAACCTCACCCAATTTCATTTTTCTTTGTTGATCACTTTGGGTTTGCCGATCGGAGAATGACAAAGTATTCTTTTATTATTATTATTATTATTTTTTTGATTGGGCCTTCTTGGCAGCCGCCGGTGGGTCGCCGCTCCATGACGACGAAGGGAGATTGCAGGGGCAACGATGGGCGCCCGGAGATGTGGACTGATATTGGTTGATTGGAGCAGCTTGGATCGATGAAATTTCTAGAGATAAAAAAAAAAAAAAATTTAACATGACTCATACACAAATTTTTATTCCCTTGAGTTTACCATGTTCATTGCTAGAGATATACAGTATATTTTTTCACCATGATTTCAGCTGGGTCAATTGTGAGATTTTTTTTTTTACCATGATTCATATGCAATTCAAGTTTTTGTGATTTTCCATGAAATGTGTTTTGGATTTTGGATGATTGGATGGAAGTTTACCATGAAATCTATTAATATGGTATTCAAGTTTATAATAAAAATCAATTCAGATGGTTTTCTATTTCCAAGGATCATGGTAGAAATGCTAATTAAGTTTAATACATTAAATTTACCATGATAATTTGTATGCATTAAAAAATTATGGTAAAAATAAGTGCATTACATAAATTATGGTAAAAACAAGTGCATTACAAAAGTCGTCATAAATTCGTAAAAAATTAATTGAGAAATAAGAAGTGAGTTTCGAAAATATATCCTATAATGATTTGAAAATTGAGAATTCAAAAAATTTCATTTCTTTTTCCGTTAATATTTTTGCAATTTGGAAGTGATGGAAGGAGTAAAATCCCTTGATTTAAGGTAACTAACAACTAGTTAGAGTCCCACTTAATTAGACAACTAAATAATATATTACATAAGGCTAGATATGGTATACCACAAGAGAAAAAGATGAAAACATAACCATTCAAAATGACAAGGATGAAAACTTAGGTGGTGCCAAAAAAATGATGATCATTTAATTATATATGAATTGGGTTTTAGCATTGTTGAAGCATAAATTAGATTTAGTATTTTGGCACAAAAAAGTAAAGTTCAAACAAACCCAATTTATAAAGCCCAAAGATGAACATATTACTAAAAGAGAGATAATATCTAGTTTATAGAAGCTCTAGAATATCAAGCTTCTTGAAACTCTAGAATATTCTTGTGAAATATATAGATTTTTTGTGAGAATTATTCACTAGTGTAGTTCTACAATCTACCTAAAAATTTCTAGAATATTAAGCCTCTAGGAACTCTTAAATATTCTTGTGAAATATCTAGAATTTTTTTTAGAATTAGCCATAAGTGTAGTTTTACAATCTACTTAAAAATTTATCTTATATTCTTGTGAAATATATAGATTTTTTGTGAGAATTATTCACTAGTGTAGTTCTACAATCTACCTAAAAATTTCTAGAATATTAAGCCTCTAGGAACTCTTAAATATTCTTGTGAAATATCTAGAATTTTTTTTAGAATTAGCCATAAGTGTAGTTTTACAATCTACTTAAAAATTTATCTTATATGAAAATATCTTTGGACTAGAGCCTTCCATGGAGGAGTATAAATAGGGAAAGGCTAGCAATTTTGTACCAAGCCCTCGCCAGTCTCTCCTCATTCTCTCTAAAACTCTTCCCCTCTCTTAAATTAAAACAACGTCAAATCAACCGAATACAAGAAGGAAAAAGAACCAACCACAGAATTCATTTCGATATAGAAATACCTTGATTCAATTCTTCGAGAATTGATCTTCTCCTTCTTTCTTCTTCCCCAATTGATTGATTTTCTTTCAAGCATTTTGTCAAGCACTTTATTTGCTGAAAGGCAATGCACACAAACACACAGAGTAGTGGATTGAACATCAAACAACAAAGTGCTTCAGTAGCTGAGAACTAGGAAATAGCAGCACAAGCACCAGGAACAACCCCGCGAGGATTGGCGCACCCCCTGAAACTCCCATCACCTTCGGCCCCGTTTTCTCCACTGCCACCACCGTCGCCTCCACCCCTGTTTTCTCCACCTCCACCGCCACCGCTGCCTCCTCTGCCCTCGTTTTCTCTAACTAGGAACAACTGCGCGAGGATTGGCGTAATCCCCCTGAAACCGCCATCACCAGAGGCCCCGTTTTCTCCACCGCCACCACCGCCGCCTCCACCCTCGTTTTCTCCACCGCCGCCACCACCATTTCTTCTGGCACAACGGGCCCTGGCACAACACTCATCAAAATAATCCAAATAGTTCCTCCAGAGTATGATGAGGAACGCGTATAAACCCATGGTAATCAGATAAAGAACCCAGCTCCAGCTTTGCATCGCATTCTTGGAAGCAATCCTCGGTACGAGACCTGCGAAGACCACTAACAACTTGTCTTCGTCGGCTGGCAATTTTCGCCGATATGTGAATTGTCAGATCAAGACAAACCAGCGGCAACCTAGGTCGAAGCCGGGACCACTAACAACTTGTCCCGACTAGTGTGTCCCGGCTTCGACCTAGGTTGCCGCTGGTTTGTCTTGATCTGACAGTTCACATGTTGGCGGAAATTGCCGGCCGACGAAGACAAGTTGTTAGTGGTCTTCGCAGGTCTCGTACCGAGGATTGCTTCCAAGAATGCGATGCAAAGCTGGAGTCGGGTTCTTTATCTGCTTACTGTGGGTTTATACACGTTCCTCATCATACTTTGGAGGAACTATTTGGATTATTTTGATGAGTGCTGTGCCAGGGCCCGTCGTGCCAGAAGAAATGGTGGCTGCGGCGGTGGAGAAAACGAGGGTGGAGGCGGCGGTGGAGAAAACGGGGCCTCTGGTGATGGCGGTTTCAGGGGGATTACGCCAATCCTCGCTCAGTTGTTCCTAGTTAGAGAAAACGAGGGCAGAGGAGGCGGCGGTGGCGATGGAGGTGGAGAAAACAGGGGTGGAGGTGACGGTGGTGGCAGTGGAGAAAACGGGGCCGAAGGTGATGGCAGTTTCAGGGGGGTGCGCCAATCCTCGCGGGGTTGTTCCTGGTGCTTGTGCTGCTATTTCCTAGTTCTCAGCTACTGAAGCACTTTGTTGTTTGATGTTCAATCCACTACTCTGTGTGTTTGTGTGCATTGCCTTTCAGCAATAGAATTTTTTTATTTTTTTTTTTGTATTTGTGATCTTCCTATTTTTGGCTCTTCCCTTTTTCGTGCAGTGAACCACAGTAAAATGATGGTGAGTTTTATTTCTTCGGGCTAAAGAGAGGAAATGTACCATTCGCGCTAAAATAAAAAGCATTCAATCTCAGTTGCATTTTGTGCTTCAGAATCACTTGGAGGAAGTGTTATGAAATTGCATTGTAGACTCGTGGCTTTAGGGCATTTCTAGTGCACTACCTAAAAGAGTATCCTAAAGTGCTCTAACTAGTTAGCTAGGAAAAACTCAAAAATGCTTTCTAGTGCACACAAATTGACTCCCTAAAATCCTAGGTGTCACTCCTCACTCCCTAAGTGCCCTAAGTCACTACCTAAATTTGGGGAGAGACTTAAGGCGAGAGAAAGAGGAGAGAGAGAATGACTTTAAGGAGAGAGAGAGAGGAGAGAGAAAGGAAAGACTTAAAGTTAATGAGTATATATATATATATATATATAGGTAGCCCACTAAAGTGCATTCTTCATTTGCGAGCTAATTAAGTTCTTAGCACATAAAATAGGGCCACACATGTGCTTAGGTGGACACTTTAGCAAATAATTTTTAGATAGTACACTAGAGATGTTCTTAGGAAACCCTTATAGTGGACCTCCGACTACTAATCCCATTTAGCATTCATGACTTCACATCTCTTGTAGGTCATTGGAACTTGTGCCCTGTTCACTCTATCCCCCCAACTTGCACCGCTTCTTGGGCTACTTATGCTTACGGTGTCTGTTTCAGTGATGAATCGCTTTTCTGTCAATGGTTTTGTAATTTTCTTTGACTCCAATATTGTTTTCTTCATCATAAACTTAGTAGGAACTATAATTGCCTCTTTTTTCCTTATTGACAATCAATTTGCTGTAGATATAGAAATCTGGAATACAAAGTTAGGGTTTCTTGATCTCTCAAAAGAATGCGAACATTGGATCTCCATATCTTTTAGCTCGGATGATTTTTTTGGGAATTTTTTTGGTCTTCATGAGGGAGGGAAAGCAGAGATTATGGAGGGAAGACATGTTTGGTAAATGATGGAGGAAAGACACGTTTTGTAATTGGGAGACCATAAAAGATCATAGCGTTAATAATTAGAGTTTTGACAGATTTTAATTTAGTTATAGAGAGTGTTTAATATAGGCATAAATTGGAACTCTAAAGAGAAGATTAGCTCTGCGCAAGGATGACACGCACAATTTGAGAAATGGTCCAAATTTTTACTTATATATAAAATAAAAAAAATAGAATCCCTTTCAGAATATAAATCCCTTGGATTTAAAGCTGTGGGTATTGTTGGCATTTAAATATTAATGGGTCCAATGTTCCCATAAAACTAGGACGGTTAATAGTTCTCTTCGTTAAGAAATAGAATCCTTTAGGCAGTAGGCCGATCATCCATTAGGACTCTCCATGCTTGACCTCGTGAGCTCCGAGCAGGTACTTGTCCAATGGAGCATATTTAGCGCATTTGTGGCCTTTACCTCTCACCCTGCTAACCAACTTGAACTACCAAATATTGTATGAAATCCTTGTCGTTCCTTAAAAGATACTCCCTCCGTCCCTTTTTAAATGTGTTGTTTCGTAAATTCAACTTATTAAATAAACATTATCATTACACCTTTCACATCAACTTTTACCTCAATTTTATACTTTTCACATTAACTTTCACCTCCACTTTCCAAAAATTTTCTCAACTTTTACCCATTAACTCTTTACCCACCAACTTTTTAAAAGGGCAAAATGATAATTGTACAAACTTTTACCTATTAATTTTTCAAAACACACTTATTAAGGGACAACCCCAAATGAAAATGTCTACACTAAAAAAGAGACAGAGGGAGTACTAATATGAGAAATTCACAGCAAGATCTTATAATAGCAAGATCATATAATAGCCTCGTGACAAAATAAAAAAAGATATCACACAAGGAAAAAAAAAAGAAGTAAAAAAACAGAAGAAAGAAGAAAAAGATCTCCAAGGCCCAAAATCTTCTAAAAGGCCCACATTATTCTGAAGCAGATCCAACGGGCTTGCCGCCCACAAGAAAAGCCCCAGTTTTCCCCTGCCTTGCCGGCCCATCCAATCTCTCGCACCCATCAATTACCGCCGTCAATTCAAACGGCGGAGCATCGGTGGCGAGCCACTGATCGACGTAGAAGATACTCTGGCTACAGTCCTTGTGCGGCCCGGTGGAGGTGACCTCCACGTAATCGCAGAACCAGCCATGGTGGGCCCCTGACCCATCGGAGGTGAGGTTGAGGCGGCACAGTGGGCTGCCGATGCATGGGCCAAGCCCGGTGAAGATATCCAGATTGCCCCTCTCGAAATAGTCGTGGTTGTGGCCCATTAGGCCCCACGACTTTAGGTTTGGGACCCACACTGATAGGCCTTTGGAGTCGCCAAGAACGACGCTGATGTCGGAGTCTGTTCCGGCTTTTATGCCCGACCCGGTTTGGACGTAGAATGCGTATACACACTCATTCTGTGGATCACAAAATTAATGTACATCACAAATGCATGGAAAATAGAGAACAAAAAGAAAAGTATTATGTGAATGTTTGGGACAAAAATTTATCCGAAATTGAAATGTTTCCGTATCTGAATATATATATGTACGGGTTCAGACGCATCCGTATCTGAATATGTTTCCAAGATTTATATCCAGACATCTCGCCGTTTTCATAGAAAAGAGTGTCACAGAAGGACTTGTTTAAAAAATCGACTTAAGTCAAGAATTTGTTTAAATCGATTTATATATGGATAATCATATCCCCTTTTAGTATAGGATTTGGATCCGATCCCATGTCTCTAAAATTTTGGATCTACATGTTTCAAGGCCTTTTCAATCACCTGATTACATAGATCTTTAAAGCACCATTGCTTGATTCTGAGTTTACAAAAGTAAAAGACAATAACAGAACCAGTGCTAGATGGTTACCGATAATGACATGACAATTACACTTTCAGTGATATTCACGAGTACCACTTTGTGTTCAATTCGACCAAACGGAATAGAGAAAAGAAAAAGATGCAGCTCTCACGAAAATGACAAAATGTAAAAATCGCAATGCTAAAATTCGAACAAATGCATCTCGAAGAATTCTCCTCCAACATTGAACAAATGCGGATCACTCTAAAACAGATAGACTATTAATCTCCCAATTAATAGGCTCGACCGCCTCTCAGATCGATCACAATGTGTATGAATCACTATATGATTGAAGAAGATGAGTGATCCGGTGGTAGTGGTCGCTATTAATCAGTAGTTATAAGAAAAGAAACGGAATTACAGTGGTGTTGAGCGCGCACATTTCGTTGATGATCATAAACTCGTACTTACTGGAGAGTCTTTGGCGGCGGCCGAGAAGAAGACGGCGATCGTGATCACTCCGAACAAGCCTCTACTACTCAACATCTCTCTCTTTTTGTGGATGCAAATTATGGGATATGTTGAGGGAGAGGGAATGGCTTAATTTATGTAGCATGGAGTAGCACAGTAATAGCTACAGTGTCTACTTCTCTGCAGACACGTGTATCCTCCCATATTTTAGTAGGACTACTTCTTTGTGGTTCGTGCACAAATTTAACCATCTCCTTCCATTTTTCAACAAATTCATTTGGAGAAATTTGAGTACTCTTATAGGAGATCTGTCGATATTTATTGCATCCTAAGGTCACACAACAATTATAGGAAATTTCTGCTAATCCTCAATATCTAAATTAAGACGGTCACAAATAGAATACATACATTTCACATCTGATTCTTTAAACCAACGAAACACTGTTGGAATTTGTGGAAGTTCTAATGAAGACTAGATACCGAGCGGAGCGGAGCGGAGCTCGACATCTGGTACGGTACGAAATATTAGGGTTGTAATCAGGGCCAGCCCAAGGGTTTGAAGTGCCTTAGGCCTAATCCAAAAATTATGCCCTTCAAGTATAACACTTAAATAATTTTTCGAGTAACAATCACTATACGAGAAAAGGAAAACAATATAAAGTTCTACGAAGCATTACATAATAACGGAAAAATCAAAACACGAAGTCTCTAAATACATATAACGCATGAGTATCACTTGAATATTACACGTGTTGCATTTTTAGAAGGAAAAGTATCAATTACACTTGTATAATCCACCTCTTCTACCAAGTCATTTTCAATCGATAACATGGCTAACCCATTTAGTCTTTCTTTTGACATCGATAAAGGCATAAAGCTAATGATCTGATTTCATATGCTAAACTGATCGAGCAAAGGTCCAAACATTGTTAGAGAACTAGGCATAAAGGCATCTGATTAGTGATTTCATATGCTAAACTTTAAAGGGAACTAGGATTACAACGAAGATCTATTAATCTATTATATATTATATATATATATATACACACATGGGCTACACCCAATTTTAGAGGGCTTTTTTTTTAATCAGTTTTAGCTTTGGGCCTTTTTTTTTTAATATTGGGCCACAATGGTTTTTGGGCCTTTTTTTAAATGTTGGGTCACAATGGTTGGGTTCTTTTATAACTAACAATGGATTTTTTCTTTATTTGGCCCAAAAAAGTGTTCTAGTCAAGCCCATTTGTACAAAATGTTGGAGTGCCCCAAATTTGAGCCATTTTTGGTGTGCCCTAGGCCCAGGCCTTGTGGGCCTTGGGCCTGGGCCGGCCCTGGTTGTAATAGAGTAGGGCTCATAAACACTCTTTATTGTAAAAACCCTGACCGACTTTTTATCATAATAACAGACTTGCTTGCTCCCATGGAGTTACCCGGTTTTGGGGAACCATGTAAATCTTACTATCGATTTCTTTACTGTTCTTATTCCTTGATTGTGTGTGTGATTGATTTATGCTAACAAACACAATCGAGGAAAATAGCGATAAGGCAATTCCAGCCTCTCCCATCATTTGGTTCATATTGCAGGTATTGAGCAATCGGGGACAATGGGGTTATACAACTCCAGGACATTGGAATTATATTACAGAAAGAAGTTGTCACGACCCAAAGCCGTCCCTATAGGCTTTATCGTAACAAAGTGCCAGTGAAATTATCACTTAGGCCACAACATAGCATTAAACACCCGATAAGCAAATGACCAAAAAGGGACTCACATAATTAAGCAGCGGAAATCAAGCCTGTATTAACATTCAAAAACTATAACGTGTCTTTACATCAAGATCTTAACTCAAAGTACATCCCAGAGCTGTGCTTATTTACAAGCTCTACAAACCACTACAGATTTTTACAAGTCAAAAGTGTAGACAAGCATAACACCCTATCTACATCACGTCCACAAGCCTCGACTCCACACAGATAATACCACGGCACCCTACTCTTCACTGCCTGAAAGGTGAAAAAAATATTTACATAAGCCAAAGCTCGTATGAATGATTATTACACAAGCCACACGTTTTACATGGACAGTGTAAAATAGTTACATTTCAAAGATAACCAGATTCAAATTTCACATATTCCAAAAGGAGTCCACAATATAAATTAAAATGCACATCCCACTCAAATTCACAACGCTTCACCAGGCGTCCCCGATGCAGATAAGCTAGACGTCTATCGCATTATCCCACAACATACACAAACACATCTTGCTAGCCTTTTAGCACTGTCCCCTAGCAAGCTGGGACGTAAGGGATGCCATTAATAGATAATAAAAGTGTCCACCTTTCATTTCAAGTCCATGGAGTTCATAATATTAAGAAAATCATGTAACAAGACACAGCTTCCAAGTTCGGTAGCAAAACACGTCAAAAACCGTATAGTTTGGGTAATAATCACTCACCTCGATCCATGCAATCACTCGAACTTCCTAGATTATACAAGTAACGTAAACACATTAGATGTCATTCAAGTAATCCCAAAGTTCATATGAACTACTTAAATGATCTAAGTATCCATAACGACATTTTGAGGTCCAATGATAAAGTTAAGTCAATACTCAAGGACCTAAGAATGATGCAACATGTCAACTCCTAGGTACAAAACCCACACCAACATAAACTACACTTCATAAGCTTTGCATCGATAGGTCATATGTCAAAAACGGAGTTCAAATGAGCTTTGTACACCAATTTAAAGAAAGCTAGTTCATTCAAGAAAAACAGAATTTCAGAAACTGCACCTCTGTCTGAACTTCAATGCAAAAACTGATTTTGCGTGGCCAAAATAAGGTACAAATCTTATATGGACAGAAAGATGCACGAGTCTAGTTTCGGAAAAACCAAACGGTGCGCGATTTCGATACCCGTGCTAAAAGTTATGACTGCTTTCCCAAAATGTGTCAGTGCAGTCTACACATATCCGAATTGACAGCAGCAACTTCACGAATTTCTACAGAGCTCTATACATGGAATCAAGGTCTGAAATTTTAACCCAACAAAGAGAACCCATAGAGGAACTCCCAATAAAATTTTCAGAAAATTATGAGTTTTGTAACCCTGTCAATAAAATCCCCAAAGTCAGCCATACATGCCTAAAATCTGCATAATTCAAAAGATACATGAACTGAATGAATTCACCTAAAATTCACCAAGAACTTTTGCAAAACTCCGTAATCAAGGGTTTCTATGGTCTATAAGCATAAACCCTCTAATAAAACATGAATTGAACATGAAAACTTATGAAAACAAGTGAAGGAAAGCATGAATTACCAAGTCCTATGTTGTTTCAGGCTAAACCTTCCTCTGATTTGTTTTGTTAGGCTCATAGGGGAAATTATCTAGTGTAACTATACCCATGAACTCCTATGTTGTTTTACTAGTCATTCTAGGAAAATCATCCCATGTAGTCATGTATATGTGTTCCCAAGTACCAAATCACATTAAGCAATGACACAAAGACACTTATGCACAATTAAACACAAAATTAAGTTAAGCTAATTAACTCAACACAAAATTAAGTTAAGCTAATTAACTCGACACATAATTAAATTATAAGCGCGGTTAAGGGTCAAGGGTATCACAGAAGCTACTTCCATCACTGTAAAACAACACTAACATATTACAGAAGACATCATATCATGAATTCTAGTAGATAAAAAGATATTGCACACACATATTGCTTACATACTCAGTTGCTTCGCTTGTTTCTTTTCTGCTTCTTCTGAATTTTCTTCCTGCTTCCAAATGTCTTAACAAACCATTCGTGATACCTCGTGGTCAGGGTCGTCCCAATAACCAACCCAACAATTAGCCCACTTCCATACCCCATGAATATCACCATCCAGTAAATAACAATTGGAAACTCAGTTTCATCGCCATGAGAGCTGTGTGGTGGTGGTGAGACCTCAAAATTTTCACACGAAGTTGACAGAGGGACACCACACATCCCGGGATTCCCCTCATATGAATTGTTTTCAAACGTATCAAATTGTTTCCCTTGAGGTATAGGGCCTGTGAGACGGTTATACGAAACATTTAGGACTGCAAGGAATGTGAGTTGGGTTAGTTGTTGAGGTATCTTTCCTGAGAGCATGTTTTGAGATAAGTCTAGTGACTCAAGCTCTGACAAACTTGCCAAGGACGATGGGATAACTCCTTCGAGATTGTTGATGGAAATGTTTAGCAATTGAAGCCCAATAAGACTTCCAAGAGATTCAGGTATTTCTCCACAGAATTTGTTGTTTGACAGATCTACAGCTACAAATGAACTTTGTATATTCTCATATAGCCTTTGTGTTCCTTTACTAGCTATTGTTATTGAGTAATTATAAGCCCTGGGCCACGGGTAGATTGATCCTACATGAGGACCTTCGGGTAATAGAAGAGATACATTTGGAATTGCTTGCATATATGTCAACCTATCATCACTGGCCATTTTCATTGCTTTCCAGTATCGAAAGTATTCTGATGGCAAATTCCATGTGAAACCATTAGAAGATAGGTCAAGGATCCGGAGCTTTGGAAACATCAAATCGGTTTTGTAGACACCCCGATTTTGAACCCAAGATGCGCTCGAGCATTCCCGATGATGAAACGGACCAATCGTGACTACCTGAAACTTGTGAAAATGGCTTGAACTTGATTAAAATTAACCAAAAGTCACCAAATAACCCAAACTCAACCAAGCATTGTTAAACCAAGTCAAACCACCAATCTGCCATCAAGAACCTTGAGCGCTCAAGCTTGAGGCTTTGAGCGCTCAACCCTGGGAAAAACACCTTGAGCGCTCAAGCCCACGACTTTAAGCGCTCAACTCTGATCCAGTCAGCAACTTGCAGAGTATCTCATCATGAGATTTTCTGCATGGGAGCGTCTGGGGTGATCTTCTATGATCCTTATATGTACAATACACTCTACCAACTAAAAAAATACACCTAAAACTACTCCTAACCCACTTTCAAATACAAACCCACTCTCTCTCTCTCTCCTCTCTTCCCTCCCACTCACTCTATAAAACCACCTAGCACCCCTGGTTTGAGGGGACCCCCACCCTCACACTCCAGGATTCCCAATTTTCTCCAGAAAATCGACCACCTCTCTCTCTCTCTCTTCAAAACCACTCATTTCCCATCAAAACCACTTGCAAAAACCACTCTTCAAGTCCAAAATTCGATCCTTGATCATCAACCAATCACATACATTATCCAATTCACCCAGAATACTAACCAAAAACATCCACAATCATCCATTCCTAAGCCCAAAATCAAGTTCAAGTCTCCAACCAAGTTCAAAAGGTAGTTAAACATGTGAAAAACTAACTGTTTTGATCCATCTGAGGAAGACCAGTGAGTTCAAGCAAATTCATTATACTTGCGTTGAACTCACAAAGGTCTAAAAATTGTCTAAAAACAGTTTTCAAATCTGCAGTCATAGCAGGGGTTGAGCGCTCAAGCCTCAAGCCTTGAGCGCTCAAGCCCAGTTCTGAATAAGTTCCTGTTTTCCTAACTTTTGTGCTCTTGTCTGGTTTTGATCATTGTTTAAGAGTCATCTATGTTCATGTGACCCCCAAAACAGTTCATTTCTATTTCAAAATCACATGCATGAACATTGGTTCACTATTTTCATGATGATCAAAAATCAAAACCTTTGTAAATCTCATTTTTTAGTATAAAATGATGATTGAATCACCTTAAATTGCTCCTGTTTAAATGTGCTGAAGGTCCTGAGAATCATCAAACACCCATTTTCAAGTCAGATATCAGAAAGCCAGAATATGGCCTGAGCGCTCAAGGTCATTCACTTGAGCGCTCAAGCTGTTCTTGGGCAGTTTGTTAATTGATAGTTGATTCGATGATGGATCAAGGGTTAACCCCTTTCTGGTGTGTATGTATTGTTATATTTGTGTCTGTAGTCTGAATCTCCCTCTCATACTCTATTGGGTGTTTTCCCTTGCTAGTTTTGTAATGATTCTTCTCTTTTCATCATTCTTTGAGAAATCAAACTTATGTGTTTTAATCTGTTTGTCTAAGAAATGTGTTTATAAATGTCTGATTTTACAAAGAATGAGTAGAGAAATCATAAAGAAAAGGGTTAAATTCACAGGAGTCAGGGACTGGTTTGAGCGCTCAATCCAGGAGCCTTGAGCGCTCAAACTGGTTTAGGAAGGTTGAGCGCTCAAGCCATCATCTTTGAGCGCTCAACCCTCATTCTGGGATTCAGATTACAAGTTGATCAAATTGAGCCTCATGTTCATGATTTCTGGTATTGTCGCACAGTTTCTGTAATTCCTTATTCCATGTAAATATTTGTATTATTTTCCTTTGTTATTATCGTCAATCACTCATGTAAATCATGCGCACAAGTATCCACTTTAAATTTGCATTTTATGCTTTCTCATTGTTTGCGTGATTTCCATCCCCGATTCCCTATTTTGTGAATAAATTGAATTTCAAATATTTTCAAAATCCCACAAAATGACGAGTAGAGACCGGTTCACGGACCGGGCGAGAGGGGTGCCGTAAAACCCTTCCCCTCTCGTAACCAAACTCCCGAATCCGAGAAATCTTTGGTTCTGCCATGATCAGTGAAATCTTTGGTTCTGCCATGATCAGTGAAATCTTTTTCAAATGGGCAAATGAGTCATATTTTTGATCGGTTTCTCGGGTTCGGACCTCAAATCCGGGTGGCGACTCTAACAATCACAATCTTTTCACACGCGAATCGCACCGTTTTCCAGTGGGCCGTCCACAGGTTTGGAGATTCCCAATGGAACCATGAAACTTGTTTGATCTCAAAACTAGAACTTGTAATTCAGGAATGGCTCCCAACCAAGATGGGAAAGTATCCTCAATCTGATTATTTCCAAGTACAAGAATCTCCAACAATTGACAATTTACCAACAATTTTGGTACTGGCCCCTGCAGTTGATTTTGACTTAAATCAATCATCATCAATTGGCTCTTCAAGGAAAATGTTGAAGGAATACTTCCGTGAAGACTGTTGTGACTTAGATTCAACACGAGAAGATGAACGATAGAATTGGCCAAACACGGAGGGATTGTACCATTCAAATTGTTGTCGGACAAGTCAAGCACATGGAAAGAATTGTTCTGGCATATTGATGGTGGAATTTCTCCCGTGAGTTGATTATCATTGACTTTATAAATACCGCTTTTCGGTGATGGAGTTGGGAGTGATCCTTGAAGCTTGTTAGAACTGAGGTCCATATATTTGAGATTTCGCCAAGGAATAACACCTGGATGTTGTTCGAAGCCTGTCAGAAAGTTGTTGCTAAAGTCGACAATTTCAAGTGTTTCTTTACTTGTGTTCCACAACCATGTCGGGATTTGGCCGTAAATTTTGTTATGGCCAAACAATAACATCTCCAATTCGTGTGGGAACCGCAGAAAGTTGGGGAACTCGGTCAAGTCGCATGCGGTTAATCCTAGAGAGTCAATCTTTGGAAGAGTGCCGTTGGTAGTATTTTTTGTGAGAACTGTTAGTTTGTTCAGCGATAACCCCAACGCGACAAGGTTTTCGAGCTTCATAAAGATGTCCAGCTCAACTATACCAAAGAAGCTATTTAGATTAAGAGCAAGAAACTCAAGATTCTTGAGTTGAGAGATTGAGCTCGGAATCGTGCCATGAAGTTGATTATGTGAAAGCTCTATAGAAGTTAAATGAGTGAGGTTCATGAGGAAGGATGGGATCTTACCAACTAAGTAGTTGCCAGCAAGGTCCAAATCCAAGAGTTTGGTCAGATTTGCAAGTGACGGTGGGATCTCACCAACTAAATTCATCTCGGAGAAATAAAAGGAGGTGAGTTTGTGTAGCTTCCCTGGCAGAAAAGGCAGCGTTCCTGCATCAAAATTGTTGTCGCCTAGGGCCAATAGAGTAAGTTGTGATAGGTTTGCCAACGACGAAGGAACTTGGCTGCTGAACTTATTCATTCTAAGTTCCAGGACAGTGAGACGAGTTAGATTACCGAGTGAACAGGGAAGTGGTCCGGAGAAACTGTTTTTACTTAAATCTAAGTAAGTTAAGGATTGAAGCCTACCGATGGAATCTGGTATATTTCCACGAAAACTGGTGCTGCCCAATTTGAGAACCTCAAGGAGACTACCGCTATGGAATTCAGGCAGAGTGCCCTTGAGATTGTTCAATCCAGCGCTAAGAACTTTTAGGCTTGGTAGATTGAAAATGCCTCTTGGGAATTCACCAACCAGCCCACACCATGACATGCCAAGAGCTGTTGGTGAAATCATGTTTGCCAACATATCAGGTACCGTGGTGGGCATGTACACCCCATTGAGATGAAGTTCATTCAAATTGGTTAAATTTTCAACCAAGTTTGTCAAACTGGGATTTTTCAGTGTCAAGAACCTTCCATAATATTCATCATAATGGGACAAATCAAGGGAAGTCAACAAAGAAAGTTGTGAGATTTCTAAAGGGATTTGACCATAAAATGAAGAATGGGAAAGATTGAGACTCGTTAGCCTCGAAAGGTATCTGATTGTTGGTGGGATTTGAGAGAAGTTGAAATGGTTATCGGCAAGATTTAGCCTCCGAAGGTGGACAAGTCTAAAGAGGCTACTGTTGGAGTAGATAGAACCATAGAGAAAGCTGCTACTGAGGTCGAGGCCAATCACATGACCTGTGTCGTGGTCACACTCGACTCCATCCCACGAGCAACAATCGCTAGCATTTCCATTAATCAGCTTCCATGATTCAACTTTCGGGTAAGCATTCAGGTCGATGGAGACACGATTGTTTGTGAAAAAACTACGCTTGAACTGCAGCAAGGCCGAGCTCTCTTCTTCATGGCATAATGGCTGCGCGGAAGAGAAAAAGTTGGTCAATATAATGAGATGAAAACAACACGAGAGCGCGAACCTCTGAAAATACAGAGATGAACCCATGATTTGTATTCAGTTTTAGTTAGCAGTTTTGGGGTGAGCAAGTCTAATGGCAACACATCTGTTTTTAGAGTCTAGATTTCGTGCTCTTTATGCAGAAAAAAAATCACAAAAAGATAGAATGCTTGACCGAGAGTCAAATGAAGCAGGTAAGGTTGCATACTTTTCCATGCTCTGATCCTGTGCTGTTTTTGCAAGTGTTGACTCATTTGAGTGCATTGGTTGCTAGTGGAGAAGGCAATCATCAAAATTGGAAAAACGAAACCAAACGGGGGAAGACCGGCGAATGAGTTCATAGAAAAGGGCCAAAAACAAATTTGACTGAGTTTTCTATTCGAGTAAAAATCAACAAAATGAGTTAATAGCCATCGCATTTAATTGTTTTAATTTCTTTTTTTTTATTATATTTTTTAATTGTTTTTGTGTAATTGTTACAGCCATCGCATTTGTTATTTTGTTCATCCACTTTCTGTTACTTTGTTTACTTAACCTATATCAAAATGAATTCCAGTTTGACAATCTCAACTGTGAAGTTAATTTATACGGAGACAAAAATTACACCAGTTACATGCGAGTAAGTTAACGATCGAAAAACAATTTACCAAGTTCAAAATTTATGTGTTTTCCTTCTTGACGAATGGCGAATTCCATGGAGCGTTTCCGATTTATTAGATTGCACAAGTTTTTGTACATATTTGTCTTACTAGATTGCACAAGTTTTTGTACATATTTGTCTTAGATTATACGTGATTTATTGTGTGAATTCGTCAATGGACAAAACTTTTAGCTTTTAGTTCTCCGTATTAGATTTCTTTTATCCTTTGTGTAGGAGGGGTTCTTAGTTTTATACTTGAAAATAAAATCAACTTGGAGAGGCAAACAATAGCTAACGATTGAACAGGAATAAGAGGGTGTGTATAGGGGTGAAGGATTAAGCCAGGTATACAGAAAAAGAAGGCAACAGAATTCAATCCATTCCCCTTAAGATCATCATCGTCCTCGAAATCACAGTTCTAGATGAAGTGTGGGCTCGCGAGCGCTAGCAAGAGCAATGCTCTTGTTTCCAGAGCTCAGAGTCACTTTCTCTCTCTAGAATTTCCGTGCTCAAGGATGAATCCGAAGATCTCTCTTGGAATTTGTGAAGGAATGTCCCATATTTATAGGGATTTGCATCCAATCATGGGGTGGCAGACATTTCCCCAATAATATGGTGACACGTGCTCTTTCCGCATACCCAGGCGACGTGGGTGATGTCACTGGCCGTTAGGAAGATTCCATTAGGTCATTCCAGTGCATCGTTTTCCCTCGCAGCGACCCTTAATCCCTTAAAGCCACCAAGCCACTTGTATCTCCCCTATTCCCGCGGTGCTAGTCATGGTCGCGAGCCCTTTGGATCGCGCCAAGACCTAACTCGAGCTCGTATCGACTTCCCTTCCCCTGCCTTTTGGTCAGGTGACATCGCGAGCCTACTTCGCGTGTTCGCGTGAGCGTTCATTCTTCCCCGTCGCGTCAATCTTCCTTGTTGAGGGTCTCGCGAGGGGTGAACTTTTTTCTAAGGTAATGTTTCCCTTGTTGAGGGAATCCCTTTCTGAAAGTAATGGTAGTTTGGATGTGTGGTACCGCGAGGGTTGTTCTTTGCGGTATCTTATTCGCAGGTTCTTAAGCTTAACCGACGTCTGACGTGTCTCTCGCAGCTTTACTCGAGCCACGTGGCTATCCATTTACAGGCTGGTCAACCGCCATATCACCCGACGCGCTGACCTTTCCTACACTTTGCTAAGAAGGAAAACTGGTATTTTAGTCCAATGATGATTATGATCATTTCTCTAAATCTTTTCATACCTAGACCCTTCTTGATGAACTCTGTACACGCGAAATCTGTTCCTATTATCTCTCCGTGACCAAACTGCCCATTGTAATCCACCGAGTTTGACTATACACTATACGCATAGACCATTGTGCATAGATCGCCTTGTGGGACTCCGAGTGGGTGGGGTCACACAAAGCCCATGATCCCACGAAGCTATCGGTACGAATAGTATTTTCTTACTTGACTTATACTTCATCGATCCTGATATGGGAACACATCAACTTATGAAATGACAAATTAAAATAAAATGAATCTTATCCGGTGCTGAGTACTAACAACAAAAAATGGTCGTGAATTTAAAAAAATGTCTTTTTTGATAATAAAAAAAATAATTTTGAATTTCTTAAATAACCCGTAACGGTCGTGCGTGAATCGGACACAGATCGATACGTAACGGGAGCCGACCGATACGCATGCGATTTTTCCCTTTCAACGGTATACCGGGGTGTGACGGTATTGGAGAGGCCAAAAACTGTTACGTAACGGCTGATACGCTACTTAACGGCCGGTATTTAAAACCATGATGTAGATGCATGGCTAGCACATGAAGCAGGTACCCTGCAAAGAATGTGGAGTGGGAGGCTTTGAATATTTCTTTTTGTGGCTCTTCAAATTTTCTGGCCTCTCACTCATAATGGGAACTTCAATAGTTTAATGTAAAGCCGCCCCCATGAGTGATTTTGCATTTGTTTTTAGTTTCTTTCTTTTGAGAAATCACTGTGACACTGTCCACACCGCTTTTGCAATCACATATATATCCTTTTTACATTCGTCAATCGCAAAAAAAAAGAAAGGAAAATTTAGAAACTTTGACACCCAGAAATATTTGAACGGGTGATTCTATCCGCAGTCCTACATTTACTCCATGTAACCCATTTTCTCCATGTAACCCACACCCAAAAAACCCCCAAACCAATTTACTCCATACAACCCACAAAATAAACATAAACTACCCAAAATACCCTTAACGAAAAATTGTACCATTTTCAACATCAAATGACGAAAATAATGATTATTATCAACATTATCTTGTCGAAAGGTATTGTACTACCAGAAAAGGAAATTTTGCACACGGGGTTCGATTTTTACCCGAACCTCTCTAAACCCACGTTATGATATATTCAATTAATGAACAAGTGAATGAAAAAGTTATACGCTGATTTTCAAAAAGTAATATGCCATGAAATTTTACCATTAATCATCCAACTTCAGCATAGAACATAATAAAAAAATAACTTCTTTAACGTGTATAACCCCTAGAAGCGACAAGCAACACAAAAATAAAAATTATACCAAAATCCAAACCCAAACTGCCGGTTATAATTTTCTAAAACCAAAATCGCTCCATGGGTAGGAAAAAATAAATAAAATGACTTGATAGGATCGGATGGGGTTGAGTATCCATCAATTTCGGGTGAAATTGTCCTCCCTAACTACTCTTAACCCCTTTTGGGCTAGGCTTGCTGCGAATTGACCCTTTATCATTTAACTAGCACATGACCACACACAATTTGTGTACTAAAAGTACATTGGTACCACATTGGGAAAGGCTAATACACACATTCTATTTGGGTGTATATCATACGCGCTCCTATAAAAGTTACGAATCGATTACCTCTTATTAATAAAAGTTATATATTTATTTTTATAAAAGTTACAAGACGCACCAAAATGTTATGAATCGTAGAAAAATGTTATGAATCATATTGCTGAAAAGTTACAAAATACTAAAAAATGTTATAATTGCCGATAAGGTGGCACAATATTAAACCATACAATAGGTGCATATGGTACACCCCTGTGTATTGTAGCCATTCCCCTATTAAATATACACATAAATCTATTTTGAACGATTTTTATCCTTAGTGACCTTTCTTAAAATTTTGAACATAAATTTCTACTTTTACCATTCTTTTGTCGAGACGAACAAATACACTAAAAAAATTAGACTCAAAACTAACAAAAGTAAAAGATGAATAAAAAGTAATTTGTGATTAAGTTGATAACAAATTCAACTAGTACCTTCATCTATTTATGTGTTTACATGTGTGGACAAGATAGGAAAGAGAAAAAGATAAGAAGGGTATTATGGTCTTTAACATTTATTAGTAACGGATGAAACTCTACTCACACAAATAACGTGGGGTCGTGTGCTTATTTCTAAAGGGTGAGTCTATTCGCAGCCCATTTTGGACTTCATACAGCCCTTTTGCTAAATAAAACCCTGCTAATGTGGCAAATCTTTATTTTTGCTTCACATAACCCAGAAAATTTCCCAAATTACCCTTGTTATTTTTCTTCTCCCAATTCACTCAAAACCCACCCACTCTCAAAACCCACGCTCAAAACCCACCGGTACCGACCGACCTCCATCACCACCGGTACCGACCGACCTCCGATCTACTCCCTCGTCTCACCGATCGATCGACCTCCATCACCACCGCTACCCACTTTTTCCTCCGACCGACCTCCATCACCTCTCTCTCTTTCTCTCTCTCTCTCTCTCTCTCTCTCTCTCTCTCTCTCTCTCTCTCTCTCTCTCTCTCTCTCTCTCTCTCTCTCTCTCTCTCTCTCTCTCTCTCTCTCTCGTAGCTCTCGCTATTTTACTCGTCTGGTTTTGGCACATTTTGGATATTTACTCCCGAAACTAAACACATAATTCGGATACAAACTACTGAATTATGGCCAATATTGCGGATATTAACTACCATCACCAATTTCGGATATAAACTCCCGGTTTTATAGGTAAATTTCGGGTATTAACTACCGAAATGTATTGCGATTTTCGGGACTGTGTGTACCGTTTCGAACGAACAACGGCTGAAAAATCGAAAAAGCAATGGGTTACACTTGGGTCGTTTTTTGCTTGAAAATCTTCATGTCCAGGTTACTCTTGGTATGTATTTGTGCATCCATTGGTGGATTTGGAGTTGTAAATTGCTCCAATACTCTTTGGAGCTCTTCTCCCAAATCTAGTGAGGGAGAACCCTCCATTGATTCAACATGGTTCTCCATTGAGAGAGAGGAGAGATGAGGGGCAGGGGAGGACAATGGGGTTAATGGCTGGAGGAGGAGGGATTTTTTCACTGTGGAAATGAGAAAACGATGGAAGAAGTGAAGGAAGAAGAAGATAGGTTTTGGTATTTGAGGGGCTAAATGGTCTTTTCAGAAGGAAGGTTTTGGTATTTATTTTGGATGGGCTGTATTGAGGGAAAATGGGCTGCGAATAGACTCACCCATTTCTAAATGACAAAGGACTAACTCGCACCAAGTCGAAACCACAAGGGGCCCAGTATTCAATAAGTGAGTTTACTCTCACACCCTCTTGATCACACCCCCATCGTGTGGGACCTACTTTGGGGCTCACACGAATGATAAGAGCTACTCAATTTGTTTAGAATATTTCTTTAAGGGTCTTTATGAAAAGTCAGCTCAGTCAGATACCATTTAAGACTTGATTGATTCGTTCAAGTTTCAGTTTCTGATTCGAAAGGACCAAAACTTTAACAAATTTATTAAGTCTTTACTAATATCTGACTGAGCTGATTTTTTTTAGGAACCCTTAAAAAAATATTTTAAACAAATTAATAGTTTTATAACAAAATATTTTCCAAATGAAAAACATTTTGAAAGTAGTTTTTCAAAAAAAAAAAATCATAATTATTTTTTGGAAAAATAAAATTATGAAAAAATTTATTAAAATTTTCAAATAAAGGAAGTTTTGAAAACGGATTTTTGAAAAACTTTTTTCCAAATGCATATTTTTAAAAAAAAAGATTTTTGAATAAATAATTTTTTTTTTGGAATTTATGTTTTCGAAAGATGTTTTTTAAAAAGTATTTTTTTTCAAAACTTTCCTTTTCCAATTTCCTTTAAAATAAATATTTTTTGAGAGGCAAGGTTGTGTTTTGGACTTAGAATTTTGTTTTAGGGAGATGGAAAAAGATAGATGGTTGTACAAGGGCATTTTTGTCTAAAAAATTTGCAAATCTCCCACCTACTAACGGTAATGTAACAGATTGGGTCACAGTGGATAATTTTTATAGATGAGAGGGTCTTCTTGACAATTTTAAACGTTAGGAGGTTACATAAAAAAGAGGCATAAATGAGGGGGTCTCTATGAAATTTAACCAATAGAATTTCCCTGTGGCAATACATGACATGTTCACTACCTTATTTAACAGTCTCGGATAAACACAAAATAACCATGCGATCAGAACCGCTAGCTGCAGCGCAGGAGCAGTCCAAACTCTTGAATCAAGCAGGTCTTTCTCTCTCTCTCCCTCCCTCTCTCTGATCCTTCATCTCTCTGTTTACTGTTTTTCCTATTCCATAATATACCAAAGGCTTTGGATGGAACATAAATGGACTCATTGCTTTGGGTGCATATTGGGAAAAGAGATGTATAAATCTCATTAATAGTAACAGGCTAAGTAACATAACCCGTGTGAGTGGGCGGGAGCGCGAGTGTTCGTGAAAGCGTATGTAAATCACATCTCAAACAACTAAGATTTGTGAGTGCGAAGATTGAGAGCGCGAGCATAGTGCAAGGACTGAGTGCGGGAGCGCAGGACATTTTGAAGGATTATATTACGAAGGTAATAGGCATGTCGTAGAATTCACGTTTTTTGAAGATTTTCGATAGAGTTACTAGGATTATACTTTATTGATGAATACCCTAGCAAATATTTCTGGAGCCAGCCACCACTTCAGCGACTGATGAAGAACAGATGAAGAACAGAAGAAGACAGGATGATGTGAATATAGCTTTCAAATTAATTTTCAGGGGGTGATTTGGTCTTTGGAGTTCGTTCGCTTTATTCATCTTATATGTCAATTATCATCTCAGCAGTGCCAATCTGAACTTCGCACATCTGGTGGTTTGTTGTCGAGGCTACCGTACTCTTCTATTCAAATGGCTAATAACAGTAAGTCCATCTTCAATTTCAAAATTCTTTCTCTAAATTTAGCTTTTTATTCCCAAGCTCAAGTCAATGTCCAAAAGCTCCGTCATTTCTTGATTCTGTTGCGGCATAGTATTTATTTTTCACCTGTTAGATGATTAAACTTTCTTAAGGATAAAAAGATAACATTAATCATTGCACGTCAACAAAATGGAATACCTTGAGAAATATTGTTTGATGGTATTGACCACTTGATTATGCCCGCGACAAAGCTAATATTCTTGACTTAGCAATGCATGTTCTTGTTGGATTGCTCTGATGCCTTGGATCACGAAGACGAGCTTCGGTTTTTAAGAGGTCTTGGGTTTATGTCTTTTTCATTCACAATTGTTCTCCATTTGCATTCCACTTTATTTTTATTTTTATTTTTTTGCATGAGAATTTGTTCGGTTGCTTGATATATATATTTGTTGGGTCCATTTCAGACAACTCAAGCTTTGCATCATTTATCATTTGTTGATTTACTATTGCTGGTTTTATAGAAGATCGGTTGACAGGTTAACTTACTGTGGACCTCATTTTTCTGCAGGAACCGTTGGTAAAACATGGGGCGTTTTGGCTATCTTGTGTGCTGCATTCGCCGCGTTTTGCATCGGTATGACAGAACTTGTCAGAGCAATGGTGATGAAACCTATTTTTGGAAATGATTTTCTGCGACTGTTATTTTGGCAAAATTTCCATTTGTTTGTGCTGTTTGTACATTACTTTTATCTTGACTATGCGTATAAAACTGGGCCATATTACCACCGAAAAGTGCCTGTCACAAAGCATCGACTCGGATGCTTAGCAAAGTTGGGGATGGAAGTAACCTGTTTATGGATAGCTATAATCTTGAGAGTATGTCCGGTGGAGATTTATTATTCCCTTGCCTGGATAGCATTGGCTGCTGATTTTCAAGTGTTAAGGCAACTGCGCTACGCTTATTGTGACTTCAGCTTCTTCGACTTGTTCTTGGGAGCTTTGATGCAGATTTTTGTAGTTTATCAGAAACAGAACAGCATATGCACTTGGGTCCTAAAGCTTACGTTATATGCCGCAGTTATCTACTGCAGATATAGGTCCTATCCAACCCCCACTTCTTCCAGAAAAGCTAATGGTAGAGATGATGAGTTAGCACAGCTGAATCAACATCTATTGGCTCAAGGCTGATTTGGTTGGATGTGTTCAGCTCAACTTTTCGAGTACCTTCGGAGCTTAATTATGCGTTTTTCGAGTACCTCCAGAGGTCTTAAAGTTTCCATCCTTTAGGGTGTGGAAAATGCCTAGGAGTTCTTTTCCTTTCTTTTCTTTTCTTTTTTTCGTCGAGGAACTCTTTTCTAAATGTACTCTGGTTAATAGACTAGCATGATTTGTTATCTGGATTGATTTTGAAGCTTTGAAGCACGCATAAATCGTAAGGATAATTGGCAATCCATGAATGTGCATGCTCCTCTCTTGAAGCTTTGAAGGCTGATATTTGTTGTTTCTCTCTTGTCGCCGATATGGTTCATCCGAAAATGCCTGTGTTCCTCTTCCTCCAAAGTATAACATAGGCATTTTGGGATATGGTTCATCCGTGCGGTTTATACACATGAGTGAAACAAATATCACAGCAACCAATGTCAAGAAATATGGGCATTAGCTACAAACCACAAGCATAAACAAGAGCCCAATAATAAAAGAGTTTTAAGTGTAATGTATGTGATAGATATGATAAACTGTAAAGTGATAAGAAGATTGAAAAAACGGGCATTGAATGCGAAATGTTAGATGCGTATTTCTAGGGTGTAATTGATTGGTGTGTAATCAAACAAGATTACAACTCATTGAACCAAAATTTATAGGAAAAAACATGATCTTTGATCTTTCCTTACTCAATTCAAGCAAATCTGCTAAAGGCTAGAGCTCAAGAATGGTAGACTCGTGGCTTTAGGAAACCCTTACAGTGGACCTCATTTAGCATTCATGACTTCACATCTATTGTAGGTCATTGGAACTTGTGCCCTGTTCACTCTATCCCCCATCTTGCACCACTTCTTGGGCTACTTATGGTGTCTGTTTCATTTCAGTTGATGAATCACTTTTCTGTCAATGGTTTTGTAATTTTCTTAATTTGCCTCAATATTGTTTTCTTCATCATAAACTTAGTAGGCGTAATTAAGTAGCCAATTACTAGACACTCAATAATAGAAAAATAAAGTGGTCCTGATCATACAATCAGTAATAAAGTAAAGCAATAAGAAGATTAAAAAGGGAACTATAATTGCCTTTTTTCCCCTTATTGACAATCAATAGATTGCTGTAGATATAGAAATCTGGAATACAAAGTTAGGGTTTCTTGATCTCTCAAAAGAATGTGCACATTGGATCTCCATGTCTTTTAGCTTGGATGATTTTTTTGGGAAAAATTAGAGTGAACAATTAGAGTTTGGACAGATTTTAATCTAGTTATAGAGAGTGTTACTCTACAGAGAAGATTAGCCCTGCGCAAGGATGACATGCACAATTCGAGATATGGTCCAGATTTTTACTCATATATAAAAAGGAAATAGAATCCCTTTCGGAATATAAGTCCCTTGGATTTGAAGCTGTGGATAATGTTGGCATTTAAATTTTAATGGGTCCAATGACCTTAGCCATCCTAATGTTTTAGGAATAGGAGTTCCCGTAAAACTAGGACGGTTAATAGTTCTCTTTGTCAAGAAATAGAATCCATAAGGCAGTAGGCCGATCATCCGTTAGGACTCTTCATAGGCCGATCATCCATTAGGACTCTCCATGCTCGTCCTCGTGGGCTCCATTATAGGAATGGCAATGGGGCGGGGCGGGGCCGATTTTTAGCATACCCGACCCCAACCCGAAAATTATTACATAAACCCGACCCCGACCGGGTATTTTTTGGGTACCCCCGTTCCTGCCCCGATCGGGGGACGGATTTACCCGCCCCGCCCCTCTTCATAAGAAATTTTTAAAAATTGTTAATCTAAAAGCAAAATAAAAGTAAATACATGTAAATAAAGTTATATTTTAGTGTAATTGTTAAAATATTAAGGTAAGAAAGAAAGTTTTTTAGTAGAATGATAATAAAATTAGGGAAAATTATTGAAATGGTCCTTGTAGTTTCACCCGAGTCTCGATTTAGTCCCTCTTGTTTCAATTGCACTCCAACGAACCCTGTAGTTTCAATTTTGGTCGAATTAAGTCCAATCGAAAACGGACGTTTGCGAATTAGATGGAAAACCCAATTTGGGGCATTTTTAAGGGACAAAATAGACTTTTTGCCCATTCTTCTTCTTCCCCAATCTGTAACCCTAACCCTAATCCTTGCCATCGGAAAAAAAAGAAGAGCTATGTTGCATTTTGTGACCCAAAAACAATTCTTTGTTCTAGTGATTTGAATGTACAGAATCAAATCTCTCTCTCTCTCTTCTCTCTCTCTCTCTCTCATCGCGTATACGTATATGGACGTGTATGTATATGGAAAATTATGAAATCAAGTGGTAAAATTAAGACACCAGTGCATCATCACACACGAAAACGGCTGGGGGAATTAAACGATTGGTATTTGGTTGTGGGACAAATTAAACCCCATTGTGGGATTGTAATTTGTAGGCTGACATTTTTATACCGCTAATCAATGATTTCTATTTGATTAAGGAAGTAGTTAAAACTGCCAGTGGGTTTCGTGGGGTACTATCAATGGTTCTTTGTTGAGTTTGTCAATACCCAGTGTCTATTGTCTACATTGTTGGTGTATTCTTTGGATTCACGATTACTGCGGTATATGGTTATGGAGAAAAACTTGACTGCCGGTAAATGGAACTTTCGAATTGGGTTTGTACCAACCAGGTAACTCCTCCAATTACTGCATATGCATCGTGTACAAAAAAAGTTTCTCTTCAAACCATAGCTTGGGTAGCAAATAGGGATAAACCCATCTCAGATAATTAAGTACTCATCCGTGTTGCAAATCATAGATGGCAACCAAGTTCTTTTCATCGAGTAAAGATCCCCATTTGGTCCACAAATCAGAAATCCACTGCTTCGAATTCTGTGGTGGCTATTCTTAGTGATGATGGTAATTTTGTTTTGAAAGATAGATGGGTTTAATTCAACTCAACCCATTTGGCAAAGTTTTGATTTTCTTGCTTTTGCCTGGGAGTAAAGTTTTGTATATGTTTTTTTTTTTTTTTTCAAAGGAAAGGATTAGGGTTAGGTTTATAGATTGGGGAAGAAGAAGGATGGGCAAAAAGTCTGTTTTGTCCCTCAAAAATGCCCCAAATTGGGTTTTCCGCCTAATTCGCAAACGTCCGTTATCGATTGGACCTAATTCGACCAAAATTGAAACTACAGGGTTCGTTAGAGTGCAATTGAAACTAGAGGGATTAAATCGAGACTCGGGTGAAACTCCAAGGACCATTCAATAATTTTCCCATAAAATTATGAAAAAAATATAATATCTTTAGTATAATGATAATTAGATTAAAATAAAAGTATAATTTTATATATAAATATATTTCGGGGCGGGGTAATATAAACCCGACCCCGACCCGAACCCGGCCGGGTTTTTCTAATTTTCCCCCGTACCCGCCCCGGTACCCGAAAATTCAATAAAAAACCCCGCCCTAATCGGGGTGGGGCGGGGCATTTTGCCATCCCTAGGCTCCAAGCAGGTACTTTTAGTGCCTTAGCGGCCTTTGCCTCTCACCCTGCTAACCAACTAGGTTACTGGCAAATATTGTATGTTGTTCCTCGTAAAAAATGTTTAGGATAATATGAGAAATTCACAGCAAGATCATATAATAGCCTCGTGACAAAAAAAAAAAAAAAAAAAGATCTCCAATGCCCAAAATCTTCTAAAAGGCCCACATTATTCTGAAGCAGATCCAACGGGCTTGCCGCCCACAAGAAAAGCCCCAGTTTGCCCCCGCCTCGCCGGCCCATGCAATCTCTCACACCCATCAATCACAGCCATCAATTCAAACGGCGGAACATCGGTGGCGAGCCACTGATAGACGTAGAAGATGCTCTGGCTATAGTCCTTGTGGGGCCCGGTGGAGGTGACCTCCATGTAATCGCAGAACCAGCCGTGGTCGGCCCCCGCCCATCGAAGGTGAGGTTGAGGAGGCACAGTGGGCTGCCGATGCATGGGCCAAGCCCGGTGAAGATATCCAGATTGCCCCTCTCGAAGTAGTCGTGGTTGTGGCCCATTAGGCCCCACGACTTTAGGTTCGGGACCCACACTGATCGGCCTTTGGAGTCGCCAAGAACAACGCTGATGTCGGAGTCTGTTCCGGCTTTTATGCCCGACCCGGTTTGGACGTAGAATGTGTATACGCAAAATTAAGAGAATGTACGTCACAAATGCATGGAAAATAGAGAACAAAAAGAAAAGTATCATGTGAATGTTTGGCACAAAAATTTATCCGAAATTGAAATGTTTCCGTATCTAAATATACGGGGATTTTCCTATCCGGACCCCCGGATTGAAGGAAAATCCCTTTTTTTTTTGTATTGCAAAATGTTTTGGGAAAATCCGAGCCATCCAATGTGTTCAAAAGGTGTTTTCCAAGGTACAAGCGGGAAATCTTCAAAAAAAAATACCGGGAAGGGCTTGATCCAAGCAGTTTTTGCAAAAACTGTAAATGTAAAGTTTTTGCGAAAACTGTAAATGTAAACCCTGACCGACTTTTTATCATAATAACAGACTCGCTTGCTCCCATGGAGGTATCCGGTTTTGGGGAACCACGTAAATTTTGCTGTTGATTTCTTGACTGTTCTTATTCCTTGATTGTGTGTGATTGATTTATGCTAACAAACACAATCGAGGAAAATAGCGATAAGGCAATTCCAGCCTCTGCCATCATTTGGTTCATATTGCAGGTATTGAGCAATCGGGGACAATGGGGTTATACAACTCCAGGACATTGGAATTATATTACAGAAAGAAGCTGTCACGACTCAGACCCGTCCCTATAGGCTTTATCGTAACAAAGTGCCAGTGAAATTATCACTTAGGCCACAACATAGCATTAAACACCCGATAAGCAAATGGCTGAAAAGGGACTCATTAGAATTAAGCAGCGGAAATCAAGCCTGTATTAACATTCAAAAACTATAACGTGTCTTTACATCAAGATCTTAACTCAAAGTACATCCCAGAGCTGTGCTTATTTTACAAGCTCTACAAACCACTACAGATTTTTACAAGTCAAAAGTGTAGACATGCATAACACCCTATCTACAGCACGTTCACAAGCCTCGACTCCACACAGATAATACCACAACACCCTACTCTTCACTGTCTGAAAGGTGAAAAAAATATTTACATAAGCCAAAGCTCGTATGAATGATTATTACATAAGCCACACGCTTTACATGGACAGTATAAAAGAGTTACATTTCAAAGATAACTAGATTCAAATTTCACATATTCCAAAAGGAGTCCACAATTCACAATATAATTTATAATGCACATCCCACTCAAATTCACAACGCTTCACCAGGCGTCCCCGGTGTGGATAAGCTAGACGTCTATCGCATTATCCCACACCATACACAAACACATCTTGCTAGCCTTTTAGCACTGTCCCCTAGCAAGCTGGGACATAAGGGATGCCATTAATAGAAAATAAAAGTGTCCACCTTTCATTTCAAGTCCATGGAGTTCATAATATTAAGAAAATCATGTAACAAAAAATAGCTTCCAAGTTCGGTAGCAAAACACGTCAAAAACCGTATAGTTTGGGTAATAATCACTCACCTCGGTCAACGCAATCACTCGAACTTCCTAGATTAAACAACTAACGTAAACACATTAGATGTCATTCAAGTAATCCCAAAGTTCATATGAACTTCTTAAATGATCTAAGTATCCATAACGACATTTTGAGGTCCAATGATAAAGTTAAATCGATACTCAAGGACCTAAGAATGATGCAATATGTCAACTCCTAGGTACAAAACCCACACCAACACAAACTACACTTCATAAGCTTCACATCGATAGGTCATATGTCAAAAACGGAGTTCGAATGAGCTTTGTACACCAATTTAAAGAAAGCTAGATCATTCAAGAAAAACAGAATTTCAGAAACTGCACCTCTGTCTGAACTTCAATGCAAAAACTGATTTTGCGTAGCCAAAATTAAGGTACAAATCTTATATGGACAGAACGATACACGAGTCTAGTTTCGGAAAAACCAAACGGAGCGCGATTTGGATACCCATGCTAAAAGTTATGACTGCTTTTCCAAAAATGTGTCAGTGCAGTCTACACATATCCGAATTGACAGAAGCAACTTCACGAATTTCTACAGAGCTCTATACATGGAATCAAGGTCTGAAATTTAAACCCAACAAAGAGAACCCATAGAGGAACTCCCAATAAAATTTTCAGAAAATTATGAGTTGTGTAACCCTGTCAATAAAATCCCCAAAGTCAGCCATACATGCCTTAAATCTGCATAATTCAAAAGATAAATGAACTGAATGAATTCACCTAAAATTCACTTAGAACTTTTGCAAAACTCCATAATCAAGGGTTTCTATGGTCTCTAAGCATAAACCCTCTAATAAAACATGAATTGAACATGAAAACTTATGAAAACAAGTGAAGGAAAGCATGAATTACCAAGTAGGGATTCAATTCTACTATTCTAGTCAAGCTAAACCTTCCTCTGATTTTTCCCTTATTTCCTCCTCTTCTCCTTTGCCGAACTCTCTCTCTCTCTCTCTCTCTCTCTATCATTCCATGTGGTGGTATGGGTAAGGATAACAGATGAGAGGATTTGTTTTGTTAGGCTCATAGGGGAAATTATCTAGTGTAACTATACCCATGAACTCCTATGTTGTTTTACTAGTCATTCTAGGAAAATCATCCCATGTAGTCATGTATATGTGTTCCCAAGTACCAAATCACATTAAGCAATAACACAAAGACACTTATGCACAATTAAACACAAAATTAAGTTAAGCTAATTAACCCGACACATAATTAAATTATAAGCGCGGTTAAGGGTCAAGGGTATCACAGAAGCTACTTCCATCACTGTAAAACGACACTAACATATTACAGAAGACATCATATCATGAGTTCTAGTAGATAAAAAGATATTGCACACACATATGGCTTACATACTCAGTTGCTTCGCTTGTTTCTTTTCTGCTTTTTCATTTTCTTCCTACTTCCAAATGTCTCAACAAACCATTCATGATACCTCGTGGTCAGGGAGGTCCCAATAACCAACCCAACAATTAGCCCACTTCCATACCCCATGACTATCACCATCCAGTAAATAACAATTGGAAACTTAGTTTCATCGCCATGAGAGCTGTGTGGTGGTGTTGAGACCTCGGAATTTTCACACGAAGTTGACAGAGGGACACCACACATCCCGGGATTCCCCACATATGAATTGTTTTCAAACGTATCAAATTGTTTCCCTTGAGGTATGGGGCCTGTGAGACGATTATACAAAACGTTTAGGACTGCAAGGAATGTGAGTTGGGTTAGTTGCTGAGGTATCTTTCCTGAGAGCATGTTTCGAGATAGGTCTAGTGAATCAAGCTCTGACAAACTTGCCAAGGACGATGGGATAACTCCTTCGAGATTGTTGATGGAAATGTTTAGCAATTGAAGCCCAATAAGACTTCCAAGAGATTCAGGTATTTCTCCACAGAATTTGTTGTTTGACAGATCTACAGCTACAAATGAACTTTGTATCTTCTCCTACAAATGAACTTTGTATCTTCTCCTACAAATGAACTTTGTATCTTCTCATATAGCCTTTGTGTTCCTTTACTAGCTATTGTTATTGAGTAATTATAAGCCCTGGGCCATGGGTAGATTGATCCTACATGAGGACCTTCGGGTAATAGAAGAGATACCTTTGGAATTGCTTGCATATATGTCAACCTATCGTCACTGGCCATTTTCATTGCTTTTCAGTATCGAAAGTATTCTGATGGCAAATTCCCTGTGAAACCATTAGAAGATAGGTCAAGGATCCGGAGCTTTGGAAACATCAAATCGGTTTGGAGATACCCAATGGAACCATGAAACTTGTTTGATCTCAAAACTAGAACTTGTAATTCAGGAATGGCTCCCAACCAAGATGGGAAAGTGTCCTCAATCTGATTATTTCCAAGTACAAGAATCTCCAGCAATTGACAATTTGCCAACAATTTTGGTACTGGCCCCTGCAGTTGATTTTGACTTAAATCAATCATCATCAATTGGCTCTTCAAGGAAAATATTGAAGGAATACTTCCATGAAGACTGTTGTGACTTAGATTCAACACGAGAAGATGAACGATAGAATTGGCCAAACACGGAGGGATTGTGCCATTCAAATTGTTGTCGGACAAGTCAAGCATGCGGAAAGAATTGTTCTGGCATATTGATGGTGGAATTTCTCCCGTGAGTTGATTATCATTGACTTTATAAATTCCGGTTTTTGGTGATGGAGTTGGGAGTGATCCTTGAAGCTTGTTAGAACTGAGGTCCATATATTTGAGATTTCGCCAAGGAATAACACCTGGATGTTGTTCGAAGCCTGTCAGAAAGTTGTTGCTAAAGTCGACAATTTCAAGTGTTTCTTTACTTGTGTTCCACAACCATGTCGGTATTTGGCCGTAAATTTTGTTATGGCCAAACAATAACATCTCCAATTCGTGTAGGAACCGCAGAAAGTCGGGGAACTCGGTCAAGTCGCATGCGGTTAATCCTAGAGAGTCAATCTTTGGAAGAGTCCCGTTGGTAGTATTTTTTGTGAGAACTGTTAGTTTGTTCAGCGATAACCCCAGCGCGACAAGGTTTTCGAGCTTCATAAAGATGTCCAGCTCAACTATACCAAAGAAGCTATTTAGAGCAAGACCAAAAAACTCAAGATTCTTGAGTTCAGAGATTGAGCTCGGAATCGTGCCATGACGTTGATTATGTGAAAGCTCTATAGAAGTTAAATGAGTGAGGTTCATGACGAAGGATGGGATCTTACCAACTATGTAGTTGCCAGCAAGGTCCAAATCCAAGAGTTTGGTCAGATTTGCAAGTGACGGTGGGATCGATCACCAACTAAATTCATCTCGGAGAAATACAAGGAGGTGAGTTTGTGTAGCTTCCCTGGCAGAAAAGGCAGCGTTCCTGCATCAAAATTGTTGTCGCCTAGGGCCAACAGAGTAAGTTGTGATAGGTTTGCCAACGACGAAGGAACTTGGCTGCTGAACTTATTCATTCTAAGTTCCAGGACAGTGAGACGAGTTAGATTACCGAGTGAACAGGGAAGTGGTCCGGAGAAACTGTTTTTACTTAAATCTAAGTAAGTTAAGGATTGAAGCCTACCGATGGAATCTGGTATATTTCCACGAAAACTGGTGCTGCCCAATTTGAGAACCTCAAGGCGACTACCGCTATGGAATTCAGACAGAGTGCCCTTAAGATTGTTCAATCCAGCGCTAAGAACTTTTAGCTTTGGTAGATTGAAAATGCCTCTTGGGAATTCACCAGCCAGCTCACACCATGATATGCCAAGAGCTGTTAGTGAAGTCATGTTTGCTAACATATCAGGTACTGTGGTGGGCATGTACACCCCATTGAGATGAAGTTCATTCAAATTGGTTAAATTTTTGTAGGAAAGGTCAGCGCGTAGGGTGACGAGGCAATTGACCAACCTATAATAGCTAGCCACGTGGTTCGAAAAGTCTCAACAACACACGTCATTAGTCAACAATTCTGGGTTAATTAAGGAGGAGCCTCACCGCGGGAAAGACGACCTCGCGGAAGAAGATAGCAGAAGTAAAGATACCCAAAGTAAGGGGTGCCCTGTATAAGGGAAGCACTCTTAAAAGGAAGATCACCCCTCGCGAGATCCTCAGCGAAGAGGGTTGACGCGACGGGGAAGAGTTAATACCCACACAAATACGAGAATCAAGCTTGCAACGGTACTTGACCAAAAGGCAGCGGTAGGGAAGTTGATACGAGCCCGAACTTGGTCTTGGCGCGAGCCAAAAGGCTCGCGACCAGGCCCAGCACCGCGGGAACAGGGGAGATACAAGTGGCTTGATGGCTTTGAAGGATTAGGGGTCGCTGCGAGGGAAACGATGCACTGGAATAGCCTAATGGAAGCTTCCTGACGGCCAGTGACATCACCCACGTCGCCCAGGTATACGGAGAGAGCACGTGTCATCGTATTATTGGGGAAATGTCCGCAGCCCCATGATTGGGTGCAGAGCCCTATAAATATAGGACACTCGTTCACAAGTTCGACAGAGATTCGAATTCATCCTCGGAGTGCGGAAATTCTAGAGAGAGAAGGTAGCTCAGAGCCATGGAATCAAGAACATTGTTCTTACTAGTGCTCGCGAGATCACCTTCCTTTTAGAACTGCAATTCGAGGACGACGACGATTCAAATGGGAATGAACTGAACATTGTTGCCTTCTCTTTCTGTATATTTGGCTTAATCCTTCACCCCTTTACACACTCTCCTACTCCTGTTCAATCATTAGTTATTGTTAGCCTCTCCAAGTGAATTTTATTTGATTAATCAAGAACCCTATCCCACAATTTTCAACCAATTTTGTCAAACTGGGATTTTGAAGTGTCAAGAACCTTCCATAATATTCATCATAATGGGACAAATCAAGGGAAGTCAACAAAGAAAGTTCCGAGATTTCTAAAGGGATTTGACCATAAAATGAAGAATGGGAAAGATTGAGACTCGTTAGCCTCGAAAGGTACCTTATTGTTGGTGGGATTTGAGAGAAGTTGAAATGGTTATCGGCAAGATTTAGCCTCCGAAGGTGGACAAGTCTAAAGAGGCTACTGTTGGAGTAGATAGAACCATAGAGAAAGCTACTACTGAGGTCGAGGCCAATCACATGACCTGTGTCGTGGTCACACTCGACTCCATCCCACGAGCAACAATCGCTAGTATTTCCATTAATTAGCTTCCATGATTCAACTTTCGGGTAAGCATTCAGGTCGATGGAAGCACGATTGCTCGTGAAAAAGCTACGCTTGAACTGCAGCAAGGCCGAGCTCTCTTCTTCATGGCATAATGGCTGCGCGGAAGAGAAAAAGTTGGTCAATATAATGAGATGAAAACAACATGAGAGCGCGAATCTCTGAAGATACCGAGATGACCCATGATTTGTATTCAGTTTTAGTCAGCAGTTTTGGGGTGAGCAAGGCTAATGGCAACACATCTGTTTTTAGAGTCTAGATTTCGTGCTCTTTATGCAGAAAAAAAATCACAAAAAGATAGAAAAACAAATTTGACTGAGTTTTCTATTCGAGTAAAAATCATTAAAAATTTGTTTCACTCCGTGACCCAAACCTATATCAAAATGAGTTAATAGCCACGCATTTAATTGTTTTAATTGTTCTTTTTTTAATATATTTTTTAATTGTTTTTGTGTAATTGTTACAGCCATCGCATTTGTTATTTTGTTCATCCACTTTCTGTTACTTTGTTTACTTAACCTATATCAAAATGAATTCCAGTTTGACAATCTCAACTGTGAAGTTAATTTATACGGAGACCAAAATTACACCAGTTACATGCGAGTAAGTTAACGATCGAAAAACAATTTACCAAGTTCAAAATTTATGTGTTTTCCTTCTTGACGAATGGCGAATTCCATGGAGCGTTTCCGATTTATTAGATTGCACAAGTTTTTGTACATTTTTGTCTTATTAGATTGCACAAGTTTTTGTACATATTTGTCTTAGATTATACGCGTGATTTATTGTGTGAATTCGTCAATGGACAAAACTTTTAGCTCTTAGTTCTCCGTATTAGATTTCTTTTATCATTCGCTAAGAAGGAAAACTGGTATTTTAGTCCAATGATGATTATGATCATTTCTCTAAATCTTTTCATACCTAGACCCTTCTTGATGAACTCTGTACACGCGAAATCTGTTCCTATTATCTCTCCGCGACCAAACTGCCCATTGTAATCCACCGAGTTTGACTATACACTATACGCATAGACCATTGTGCATAGATCGCCTTGTGGGACTCCGGGTGGGTGGGGTCACACAAAGCCCATGATCCCACGAAGCTATCTGTGCGAATAGTATTTTCTTACTTGACTTATACTTCATCGATCCTGATATGGGAACACATCAACTTATGAAATGACAAATTAAAATAAAATGAATCTTATCCGGTGCTGAGTACTAACAGCAAAAAATGGTCGTGAATTTTAAAAAATGTCTTTTTTGATAATAAAAAAAATAATTTTGAATTTCTTAAATAACCCGTAACGGTCGTGCGTGAATCGGACACAGATCGATACGTAACGGGAGCCGACCGATACGCATGCAATTTTTCCCTTTCAACGGTATACCGGGGTGTGACGGTATCGGAGAGGCCAAAAACTGTTACGTAACGGCCGATACGCTACTTAACGGCTGGTATTTAAAACCATGATGTATATGCATGACTAGCACATGAAGCAGGTTTCCTGCAAAGAATGTGGAGTGGGAGGCTTTGAATATTTCTTTTTGTGGCTCTTCAAATTTTCTGGCCTCTCACTCATAATGGGAACTTCAATAGTTTAATGTAAAGCCGCCCCCATGAGTGATTTTGCATTTGTTTTTAGTTTCTTGCTTTTGAGAAATCACTGTGACACTGTCCACACCGCTTTTGCAATCACATATATATCCTTTTTACATTCGTCAATCGCAAAACAAAGAAAGGAAAATTTAGAAACTTTGACACCCAAAAATATTTGAATGGGTGATTCTATCTGCAGTCATACATTTACTCCATGTAACCCATTTTCTCCATGTAACCCACACCCAAAAAACCCCCAAACCAATTTACTCTATACAACCCACAAAATGAACATAAACTACCCAAAATACCCTTAACGAAAAATTGTACCATTTTCAACATCAACATGACGAAAATAATGATTATTATCAACATTATCTTGTCGAAAGGTATTGTACTACCAGAAAAGGAAATTTTGCACACGGGGTTCGATTTTTACCCGAACCTCTCTAAACCCACGTTATGATATATTCAATTAATGAACAAGTGAATGAAAAAGTTATACGCTAATCATCCAACTTCAACATAGAACATAATAAAAAAATAACTTCTTTAACGTGTATAACCCACAGAAGCGACAAGCAACACAAAAATAAAAATTATACCAAAATCCAAACCCAAACTGCCGGTTATAATTTTCTAAAACCAAAATCGCTCCATGGGTAGGAAAAAATAAATAAAATGACTAGATAGGATCGGATGGGGTTGAGTATCCATCAGTTTCGGGTGAAATTGTCCTCCCTAACTACTCTTAACCCCTTTTGGGCTAGGCTTGGTGCGAATTGACCCTTTATCATTTAACTAGCGCATGACCACACACAATTTGTGTACTAAAAGTACATTGGTACCACATTGGGAAAGGCTAATACACACATTCTATTTGGGTGTATATCATACGCGCTCCTATAAAAGTTACGAATCGATTACCTCTTATTAATAAAAGTTATATATTTATTTTTATAAAAGTTACAAGACGCACCAAAATATTATGAATCGTAGAAAAATGTTATGAATCATATTGCTGAAAAGTTACAAAATACTAAAAAATGTTATAATTGCCGATAAGGTGGCACAATATTAAACCATACAATAGGTGCATATGGTACACCCCTGTGTATTGTAGCCATTCCCCTATTAAATATACACATAAATCTATTTTGAACGATTTTTATCCTTAGTGACCTTTCTTAAAATTTTGAACATAAATTTCTACTTTTACCATTCTTTTGTCGAGACGAACAAATACACTAGAAAAATTAGACTCAAAACTAACAAAAGTAAAAGATGAATAAAAAGTAATTTGTGATTAAGTTGATAACAAATTCAACTAGTACCTTCATCTATTTATGTGTTTACATGTGTGGACGAGATAGGAAAGAGAAAAAGATAAGAAGGATATTATGGTCTTTAACATTTATTAGTAACGGATGAAACTCTACTCACACAAATAACGTGGGGTCGTGTGCTTATTTCTAAATGACAAAGGACCAACTCGCACCAAGTCGAAACCACATGGGGCCCAGTATTCAATAAGTGAGTTTACTCTCACACCCTCTTGATCACACCCCCATCGTGTGGGACCTACTTTGGGGCTCACACGAATGATAAGAGCTACTCAATTTGTTTAGAATATTTCTTTAAGGGTCTTTATGAAAAGTCAGCTCAGTCAGATACCATTTAAGACTTGATTGATTCGTTCAAGTTTCAGTTTCTGATTCGAACGGACCAAAACTTTAACAAATTTATCAAGTCTTTTCTAATATCTGACTGAGCTGATTTTTTTTAAGAACCCTTAAAAAAATATTTTAGACAAATTAATAGTTTTATAACAAAATATTTTCCAAATGAAAAACATTTTGAAAGTAGTTTTTCAAAAAAAAAATCATAATTATGTTTTAGAAAAATAAAATTATGAAAAAATTTATTAAAATTTTCAAATAAAGGAAGTTTTGAAAACGGATTTTTGAAAAACTTTTTTCCAAATGCATATTTTTAAAAAAAAAGATTTTTGAATAAATAATTTTTTTTTTTGAAATTTATGTTTTCGAAAGATGTTTTTTAAAAAGTATTTTTTTTCAAAACTTTCCTTTTCCAATTTCCTTTAAAATAAATATTTTTTGAGAGGCAAGGTTGTGTTTTGGACTTAGAATTTTGTTTTAGGGAGATGGAAAAAGATAGATGGTTGTACAAGGGCATTTTTGTCTAAAAAATTTGCAAATCTCCCACCTACTAACGGTAATGTAACAGATTGGGTCACAGTGGATAATTTTTATAGATGAGAGGGTCTTCTTGACAATTTTAAACGTTAGGAGGTCATCATAAAAAAAGAGGCATAAATGAGGGGGTCTCTATGAAATTTAACCAATAGAATTTCCCTGTGGCAATACATGACATGTTCACAACCTTATTTAACAGTCTCCGATAAACACAAAATAACCATGCGATCAGAACCGCTGCAGCGCAGGAGCAGTCCAAACTCTTGAATCAAGCAGGTCTTTCTCTCTCTCTCCCTCCCTCTCTCTGATCCTTCATCTCTCTGTTTACTGTTTTTCCTATTCCATAATATACCAAAGGCTTTGGATGGAACATAAATGGACTCATTGCTTTGGGTGCATATTGGGAAAAGAGATGTATAAATCTCATTAATACTAACAGGCTAAGTAACATAACCCGTGTGAGTGGGCGGGAGCGCGAGTGTTCGTGAAAGCGTATGTAAATCACATCTCAAACAACTAAGATTTGTGAGTGCGAAGATTGAGAGCGCGAGCGTAGTGCAAGGACTGAGTGCGGGAGCGCAGGACATTTTGAAGGATTATATTACGAAGGTAATAGGCATGTCGTAGAATTCACGTTTATTGAAGATTTTCGATAGAGTTACTAGGATTATACTTTATTGATGAATACCCTAGCAAATATTTCTGGAGCCAGCCACCACTTCAGCGACTGATGAAGAACAGAAGAAGACAGGATGATGTGAATATAGCTTTCAAATTAATTTTCAGGGGGTGATTTGGTCTTTGGAGTTCGTTCGCTTTATTCATCTTATATGTCAATTATCATCTCAGCAGTGCCAATCTGAACTTCGCACATTTGGTGGTTTGTTGTCGAGGCTACCGTACTCTTCTATTCAAATGGCTAATAACAGTAAGTCCATCTTCAATTTCAAAATTCTTTCTCTAAATTTAGCTTTTTATTCCCAAGCTCAAGTCAATGTCCAAAAGCTCCGTCATTTCTTGATTCTGTTGCGGCATAGTATTTATTTTTCACCTGTTAGATGATTAAACTTTCTTAAGGATAAAAAGATAACATTAATCATTGCACGTCAACAAAATGGAATACCTTGAGAAATATTGTTTGATGGTATTGACCACTTGATTATGCCCGCGACAAAGCTAATATTCTTGACTTAGCAATGCATGTTCTTGTTGGATTGCTCTGATGCCTTGGATCACGAAGACGAGCTTCGGTTTTTAAGAGGTCTTGGGTTTATGTCTTTTTCATTCACAATTGTTCTCCATTTGCATTCCACTTTATTTTTATTTTTATTTTTTTGCATGAGAATTTGTTCGGTTGCTTGATATATATATTTGTTGGGTCCATTTCAGACAACTCAAGCTTTGCATCATTTATCATTTGTTGATTTACTATTGCTGGTTTTATAGAAGATCGGTTGACAGGTTAACTTACTGTGGACCTCATTTTTCTGCAGGAACCGTTGGTAAAACATGGGGCGTTTTGGCTATCTTGTGTGCTGCATTCGCCGCGTTTTGCATCGGTATGACAGAACTTGTCAGAGCAATGGTGATGAAACCTATTTTTGGAAATGATTTTCTGCGACTGTTATTTTGGCAAAATTTCCATTTGTTTGTGCTGTTTGTACATTACTTTTATCTTGACTATGCGTATAAAACTGGGCCATATTACCACCGAAAAGTGCCTGTCACAAAGCATCGACTCGGATGCTTAGCAAAGTTGGGGATGGAAGTAACCTGTTTATGGATAGCTATAATCTTGAGAGTATGTCCGGTGGAGATTTATTATTCCCTTGCCTGGATAGCATTGGCTGCTGATTTTCAAGTGTTAAGGCAACTGCGCTACGCTTATTGTGACTTCAGCTTCTTCGACTTGTTCTTGGGAGCTTTGATGCAGATTTTTGTAGTTTATCAGAAACAGAACAGCATATGCACTTGGGTCCTAAAGCTTACGTTATATGCCGCAGTTATCTACTGCAGATATAGGTCCTATCCAACCCCCACTTCTTCCAGAAAAGCTAATGGTAGAGATGATGAGTTAGCACAGCTGAATCAACATCTATTGGCTCAAGGCTGATTTGGTTGGATGTGTTCAGCTCAACTTTTCGAGTACCTTCGGAGCTTAATTATGCGTTTTTCGAGTACCTCCAGAGGTCTTAAAGTTTCCATCCTTTAGGGTGTGGAAAATGCCTAGGAGTTCTTTTCCTTTCTTTTCTTTTCTTTTTTTCGTCGAGGAACTCTTTTCTAAATGTACTCTGGTTAATAGACTAACATGATTTGTTATCTGGATTGATTTTGAAGCTTTGAAGCACGCATAAATCGTAAGGATAATTGGCAATCCATGAATGTGCATGCTCCTCTCTTGAAGCTTTGAAGGCTGATATTTGTTGTTTCTCTCTTGTCGCCGATATGGTTCATCCGAAAATGCCTGTGTTCCTCTTCCTCCAAAGTATAACATAGGCATTTTGGGATATGGTTCATCCGTGCGGTTTATACACATGAGTGAAACAAATATCACAGCAACCAATGTCAAGAAATATGGGCATTAGCTACAAACCACAAGCATAAACAAGAGCCCAATAATAAAAGAGTTTTAAGTGTAATGTATGTGATAGATATGATAAACTGTAAAGTGATAAGAAGATTGAAAAAACGGGCATTGAATGCGAAATGTTAGATGCGTATTTCTAGGGTGTAATTGATTGGTGTGTAATCAAACAAGATTACAACTCATTGAACCAAAATTTATAGGAAAAAACATGATCTTTGATCTTTCCTTACTCAATTCAAGCAAATCTGCTAAAGGCTAGAGCTCAAGAATGGTAGACTCGTGGCTTTAGGAAACCCTTACAGTGGACCTCATTTAGCATTCATGACTTCACATCTATTGTAGGTCATTGGAACTTGTGCCCTGTTCACTCTATCCCCCATCTTGCACCACTTCTTGGGCTACTTATGGTGTCTGTTTCATTTCAGTTGATGAATCACTTTTCTGTCAATGGTTTTGTAATTTTCTTAATTTGCCTCAATATTGTTTTCTTCATCATAAACTTAGTAGGCGTAATTAAGTAGCCAATTACTAGACACTCAATAATAGAAAAATAAAGTGGTCCTGATCATACAATCAGTAATAAAGTAAAGCAATAAGAAGATTAAAAAGGGAACTATAATTGCCTTTTTTCCCCTTATTGACAATCAATAGATTGCTGTAGATATAGAAATCTGGAATACAAAGTTAGGGTTTCTTGATCTCTCAAAAGAATGTGCACATTGGATCTCCATGTCTTTTAGCTTGGATGATTTTTTTGGGAAAAATTAGAGTGAACAATTAGAGTTTGGACAGATTTTAATCTAGTTATAGAGAGTGTTACTCTACAGAGAAGATTAGCCCTGCGCAAGGATGACATGCACAATTCGAGATATGGTCCAGATTTTTACTCATATATAAAAAGGAAATAGAATCCCTTTCGGAATATAAGTCCCTTGGATTTGAAGCTGTGGATAATGTTGGCATTTAAATTTTAATGGGTCCAATGACCTTAGCCATCCTAATGTTTTAGGAATAGGAGTTCCCGTAAAACTAGGACGGTTAATAGTTCTCTTTGTCAAGAAATAGAATCCATAAGGCAGTAGGCCGATCATCCGTTAGGACTCTTCATAGGCCGATCATCCATTAGGACTCTCCATGCTCGTCCTCGTGGGCTCAATTATAGGAATGGCAATGGGGCGGGGCGGGGCCGATTTTTAGCATACCCGACCCCAACCCGAAAATTATTACATAAACCCGACCCCGACCGGGTATTTTTTGGGTACCCCCGTTCCTGCCCCGATCGGGGGACGGATTTACCCGCCCCGCCCCGCTTCATAAGAAATTTTTAAAAATTGTTAATCTAAAAGCAAAATAAAAGTAAATACATGTAAATAAAGTTATATTTTAGTGTAATTGTTAAAATATTAAGGTAAGAATGAAAGTTTTTTAGTAGAATGAAAATAAAATTAGAGAAAATTATTGAAATGGTCCTTGTAGTTTCACCCGAGTCTCGATTTAGTCCCTCTTGTTTCAATTGCACTCCAATGAACCCTGTAATTTCAATTTTGGTCGAATTAAGTCCAATCGAAAACGGACGTTTGCGAATTAGATGGAAAACCCAATTTGGGGCATTTTTAAGGGACAAAACAGACTTTTTGTCCATTCTTCTTCTTCCCCAATCTATAACCCTAACCCTAATCCTTGCCTTCGAAAAAAAAAAAAAAGGAGCTCTGTTGCATTTTGTGACCCAAAAACAATTCTTTGTTCTAGTGATCTGAATGTACAGAATCAAATCTCTCTCTCTCTCTCATCGCGTATACGTATATGGATGTGTATGTATATGGAAAATTATGAAATCAAGTGGTAAAATTAAGACACCAATGCATCATCACAAACGAAAACGGCTGGGGGAATTAAACAATTGGTATTTGGTTGTGGGACAAATTAAACCCCATTATGGGATTGTAATTTGTAGGCTGACATTTTTATACCGCTAATCAACGATTTCTATTTGATTAAGGAAGCAGTTAAAACTGCCAGTGGGTTTCGTGGGGTACTATCAATGGTTCTTTGGTGAGTTTGTCAATACCCAGTGTCTATTGTCTACATTGTTGGTGTGTTCTTTGGATTCACGATTACTGCGGTATATGGTTATGGAGAAAAACTTGACTGCCGGTAAATGGAACTTTCGAATTGGGTTTGTACCAACCAGGTAACTCCTCCTATTACTGCATATGCATCGTGTACAAAAAAAGTTTCTCTTCAAACCATAGCTTGGGTAGCAAATAGGGATAAACCCATCTCAGATAATTAAGTACTCATCCGTGTTGCAAATCATAGATGGCAACCGAGTTCTTCTCATCGAGTAACAGATCCCCATTTGGTTCACAAATCAGAAATCCATCGCTTCGAATTCTGTGGTGGCTGTTCTTAGTGATGATGGTAATTTTGTTTTGAAAGATAGATGGGTTTAATTCAACTCAACCCATTTGGCAAAGTTTTGATTTTCTTGCTTTTGCCTGGGAGTAAAGTTTTGTATATGTTTTTTTTTTTTTTCAAAGGAAAGGATTAGGGTTAGGTTTATAGATTGGGGAAGAAGAAGGATGGGCAAAAAGTCTGTTTTGTCCCTAAAAAAGGCCCCAAATTGGGTTTTCCGCCTAATTCGCAAACGTCCGTTATCGATTGGACCTAATTCGACCAAAATTGAAATTACAGGGTTCGTTAGAGTGCAATTGAAATTAGAGGGACTAAATCGAGACTCGGGTGAAACTACAGGGACCATTCAATAATTTTCCCATAAAATTATGAAAAAAATATAATATCTTTAGTATAATGATAATTAGATTAAAATAAAAGTATAATTTTATATATAAATATATTTCGGGGCGGGGTAATATAAACCCGACCCGACCCGAACCCGCCCGGGTTTTTCTAATTTTCCCCCGTACCCGCCCCGGTACCCGAAAATTCAATAAAAAACCCGCCCTAATCGGGGTGGGGCTGGGCATTTTGCCATCCCAAGGCTCCAAGCTGGTACTTTTAGTGCCTTAGCGGCCTTCACCTCTCACCCTGCTAACCAACTAGGTTACTGGCAAATATTGTATGAAATCCTTGTCGTTCCTCGTAAAAAATGTTTAGGATAATATGAGAAATTCACAGCAAGATCATATAATAGCCTCGTGACACCAAAAAAAAAAAAAAAAAAAAAGATCTCCAATGCCCAAAATCTTCTAAAAGGCCCACATTATTCCGAAGCAGATCCAACGGGCTTGCCGCCCACAAGAAAAGCCCCAGTTTGCCCCCACCTCGCCGGCCCATGCAATCTCTCACACCCATCAATCACAGCCGTCAATTCAAACGGCGGAGCATCGGTGGCGAGCCACTGATAGACGTAGAAGATGCTCTGGCTACAGTCCTTGTAGGGCCCGGTGGAGGTGACCTCCACGTAATCGCAGAACCAGCCGTGGTGGGCCCCCGACCCATCGGAGGTGAGGTTGAGGCGGCACAGTGGGCTGCCGATGCATGGGCCAAGCCCGGTGAAGATATCCAGATTGCCCCTCTCAAAGTAGTCGTGGTTGTGGCCCATTAGGCCCCACGACTTTAGGTTCGGGACCCACACTGATCGGCCTTTGGAGTCGCCAAGAACGACGCTGATGTCGGAGTCTGTTCAGGCTTTTATGCCCGACCCGGTTTGGACGTAGAATGTGTATACGCACTCATTCTGTGTGGATCACAAAATTAAGAGAATGTACGTCACAAATGCATGGAAAACAGAGAACAAAAAGAAAAGTATCATGTGAATGTTTGGCACAAAAATTTATCCGAAATTGAAATGTTTCCGTATCTAAATATATATATATATACGGGTTCAGACGCATTCCTATCTGAATATGTTTCCGAGATTTATATCCAGACATCTGGCCGTTTTCATAGAAAAAAGTATCACAGAAGGACTTGTTTAAAAAATCGACTTAAGTCAAGAATTTGTTTAAATCGATTTATATATGGATAATCATTTCCCCTTTTAGTATAGGATTTGGATCCGATCCCATGTCTCTAAAATTTTGGATCTACATGTTACATGTTTCAAGGCCTTATCAATCACCTGATTACATAGATCTTTAAAGCACCATTGCTTGATTCTGAGTTTACAAAAGTAAAAGATAACAACAGAACCAGTGCTGGAATGGTTACCGATAATGACATGACAATTACACTTTCAGTGATATTCACGACTACTACTTTGTGTTCGATTCGACTAGACCGAATAAAGAAAAGAAAAGGATGCAGCTCTCACGAAAATGACAAAATGTAAAAGTCACAATGCTAAAATCCGAACAAATGCATCTCGAAGAATTCTCCTCCAACATTGAACAAATGCGGATCACTCTAAAACAAACAGACTATTAATCTCCCAATTAATAGGCTCGATCGCCTCTCAGATCGATCACAATGTGTATGAATCACTATATGATTGAAGAAGATGAGTGATCCGGTGGTAGCCGTCGCTATTAATCAGTAGTTACAAGAAAAGAAACGGAATTACAGTGGTGTTGAGCGCGCACATTTCGTTGATGATCATAAACTCGTACTTACTGGAGATTCTTCGGCGGCGGCCGAGAGGAAGACGGCGATCATGATCACTCCGAACAAGCCTCTACTACTCAACATCTCTCTCTTTTTGTGGATGCAAATTATGGGATATGTTGAGGGAGAGGGAATGGCTCAATTTATGTAGCATGGAGTAGCACAGTAATAGCTACAGTGTCTACTTCTCTGCAGACACGTGTATCCTCCCATATTTTAGCAGGACTACTTCTCTGTGGTTCGTGCACAAATTTAACCATCCCCTTCCATTTTTCAATAAATTCATTTGGAGAAATTTGACTACTCTTATAGGAGATTTGTCAATATTTATTGCATCCTAAGGTCATACAACAATTATAGGAAATTTCTGCTAATCCTCAAAATCTAAATTAAGACGGTCACAAATAGAATACATACATTTCACAGCTGATTCTTTAGACCAACGAAACATTATTGAAACCTGTGGCTCATATGGAGAGGTACCAAGAAGTTCTAATGAAGACCAGATACCGAGCAGAGCGGAGTGGAGCTCGGCGTCGAGTACGGTACGAAATATTAGGGTTGTAATAGAGTAGGGCTCATAAATACTCTTTATTGTAAAAACCCTGACCGACTTTTTATCATAATAACAGACTCGCTTGCTCCCATGGAGGTACCCGGTTTTGGGGGACTACGTAAATCTTGCTATCGATTTCTTGACTGTTCTTATTCCTTGATTGTGTGTGTGATTGATTTATGCTAACAAACACAATCGAGGAAAATAGCGATAAGGCAATTCCAGCCTCTGCCATCATTTGGTTCATATTGCAGGTATTGAGCAATCGGGGACAATGGGGTTATACAACTCCAGGACATTGGAATTATATTACAGAAAGAAGCTGTCACGACTCAGACCAATCCCTATAGGCTTTATCGTAACAAAGTGCCAGTGAAATTATCACTTAGGCCACAACATAGCATTAAACACCCGATAAGCAAATGACTGAAAAGGGACTCATAGAATTAAGCAGCGGAAATCAAGCCTGTATTAACATTCAAAAACTATAACGTGTCTTTACATCAAGATCTTAACTCAAAGTACATCCCAGAGCTGTGCTTATTTTACAAGCTTTACAAACCACTACAGATTTTTACAAGTCAAAAGTGTAGACAAGCATAACACCCTATCTACAGCACGTCCACAAGCCTCGACTCCAGACAGATAATACCACGACACCCTACTCTTCAGTGCCTGAAAGGTGAAAAAAATATTTACATAAGCCAAAGCTCGTATGAATGATTATTACACAATCCACACGCTTTACATGGACAGTATAAAGAGTTACATTTCAAAGATTAGATTCAAATTTCACATATTCCAAAAGGAGTCCACAATTCACAATATAATTTATAATGCACATCCCACTCAAATTCACAACGCTTCACCAGGCGTCCCCGGTGTGGATAAGCTAGACATCTATCGCATTATCCCACACCATACACAAACACATCTTGCTAGTCTTTTAGCACTGTCCCCTAGCAAGCTGGGACATAAGGGATGCCATCAATAGATAATAAAAGTGTCCACCTTTCATTTCAAGTCATGGAGTTCATAATATTAAGAAAATCATGTAACAAAAAACAGCTTCCAAGTTCGGTTGCAAAACACGCCAAAAACCGTATAGTTTGGGTAATAATCACCTCGGTCCACGCAATCACTCGAACTTCCTAGATTAAACAACTAACGTAAACACATTAGATGTCATTCAAGTAATCCCAAAGTTCATATGAACTTCTTAAATGATCTAAGTATCCATAACGACATTTTGAGGTCCAATGATAAAGTTAAATCGATACTCAAGGACCTAAGAATGATGCAATATGTCAACTCCTAGGTACAAAACCCACACCAACACAAACTACACTTCATAAGCTTCACATCGATAGGTCATATGTCAAAAACGGAGTTCGAATGAGCTTTGTACACCAATTTAAAGAAAGCTAGATCATTCAAGAAAAACAGAATTTCAGAAACTGCACCTGTCTGAACTTCAATGCAAAAACTGATTTTGCGTAGCCAAAATTAAGGTACAAATCTTATATGGACAGAACGATACACGAGTCTAGTTTCGGAAAAACCAAACGGTGCGCGATTTCGATACCCGATACCCATGCTAAAAGTTATGACTGCTTTCCCAAAAATGTGTCAGTGCAGTCTACACATATCCGAATTGACAGCAGCAACTTCACGAATTTCTACAGAGCTCTATACATGGAATCAAGGTTTGAAATTTAAACCCAACAAAGAGAACCCATAGAGGAACTCCCAATAAAATTTTCAGAAAATTATGAGTTGTGTAACCCTGTCAATAAAATCCCCAAAGTCAGCCATACATGCCTAAAATCTGCAGAATTCAAAAGATAAATGAACTGAATGAATTCACCTAAAATTCACTTAGAACTTTTGCAAAACTCCATAATCAAGGGTTTCTATGGTCTCTAAGCATAAACCCTCTAATAAAACATGAAAACTTATGAAAACAAGTGAAGGAAAGCATGAATTACCAAGTAGGGATTCAATTCTAGTCAAGCTAAACCTTCCTCTGATTTTTCCCTTATTTCCTCCTCTTCTCCTTTGCCGAACTCTCTCTCTCTCTCTCTCTCTCTCTCATTCCAGGTGGTGGTATGGGTAAGGATAACAGATGAGAGGATTTGTTTTGTTAGGCTCATAGGGGAAATTATCTAGTGTAACTATACCCATGAACTCCTATGTTGTTTTACTAGTCATTCTAGGAAAATCATCCCATGTAGTCATGTATATGTGTTCCCAAGTACCAAATCACATTAACCAATAACACAAAGACACTTATGCACAATTAAACACAAAATTAAGTTAAGCTAATTAACCCGACACATAATTAAATTATAAGCGCGGTTAAGGGTCAAGGGTATCACAGAAGCTACTTCCATCACTGTAAAACGACACTAACATATTACAGAAGACATCATATCATGAGTTCTAGTAGATAAAAAGATATTGCACACACATATGGCTTACATACTCAGTTGTTTCGCTTGTTTCTTTTCTGCTTCTTCATTTTCTTCCTGCTTCCAAATGTCTCAACAAACCATTCATGATACCTCGTGGTCAGGGTGGTCCCAATAACCAACCCAACAATTAGCCCACTTCCATACCCCATGACTATCACCATCCAGTAAATAACAATTGGAAACTTAGTTTCATCGCCATGAGAGCTGTGTGGTGGTGGTGAGACCTCGAAATTTTCACACGAAGTTGACAGAGGGACACCACACATCCCGGGATTCCCCACATATGAATTGTTTTCAAACGTATCAAATTGTTTCCCTTGAGGTATAGGGCCTGTGAGACGGTTATACGAAACGTTTAGGACTGCAAGGAATGTGAGTTGGGTTAGTTGCTGAGGTATCTTTCCTGAGAGCATGTTTCGAGATAGGTCTAGTGACTCAAGCTCTGACAAACTTGCCAAGGACAATGGGATAACTCCTTCGAGATTGTTGATGGAAATGTTTAGCAATTGAAGCCCAATAAGACTTCCAAGAGATTCAGGTATTTCTCCACAGAATTTGTTGTTTGACAGATCTATAGCTACAAATGAACTTTGTATCTTCTCATATAGCCTTTGTGTTCCTTTACTAGCTATTGTTATTGAGTAATTATAAGCCCTGGGCCATGGGTAGATTGATCCTACATGAGGACCTTCGGGTAATAGAAGAGATACCTTTGGAATTGCTTGCATATATGTCAACCTATCGTCACTGGCCATTTTCATTGCTTTCCAGTATCGAAAGTATTCTGATGGCAAATTCCCTGTGAAACCATTAGAAGATAGGTCAAGGATCCGGAGCTTTGGAAACATCAAATCGGTTTGGAGATTCTCAATGGAACCATGAAACTTGTTTGATCTCAAAACTAGAACTTGTAATTCAGGAATGGCTCCCAGCCAAGATGGGAAAGTATCCTCAATCTGATTATTTCCAAGTACAAGAATCTCCGGCAATTGACAATTTGCCAACAATTTTGGTACTGGCCCCTGCAGTTGATTTTGACTTAAATCAATCATCATCAATTGGCTATTCAAGGAAAATGTGGAAGGAATACTTCCGTGAAGACTGTTGTGACTTAGATTCAGCACGAGAAGATGATCGCTAGAATTGGCCAAACATGGAGGAATTGTGCCGTTCAAATTGTTGTCGGACAAGTCAAGCACACGGAAAGAATTGTTCTGGCATATTGATGGTGGAATTTCTCCCGTGAGTTGATTATCATTGACTTTATAAATACCGGTGTTTGGTGATGGAGTTGGGAGTGATCCTTGAAGCTTGTTAGAACTGAGGTCCATATATTTGACATTTCGCCAAGGAATAACACCTGGATGTTGTTCGAAGCCTGTTAGAAAGTTGTTGCTAAAGTCGACAATTTCAAGTGTTTCTTTACTTGTGTTCCACAACCATGTCGGTATTTGGCCGCGAATTTTGTTATGGCCAAAGAATAACGTCTCCAATTCGTGTGGGAACCGCAGAAAGTCGGGGAACTCGGTCAAGTCGCATGCGGTTAATCCTAGAGAGTTCATCTTTGGAAGAGTACCGTTGGTAGTATTTTTTGTGAGAACTGTTAGTTTGTTCAGCGATAACCCCAGCGCGGCAAGGTTTTCGAGCTTCATAAAGATGTCCAGCTCAACTATACCAAAGAAGCTATTTAGATTAAGACCAAGAAACTCAAGATTCTTGAGTTGAGAGATTGAGCTCGGAATTGTGCCATGAAGTTGATTATGTGAAAGCTCTATAGAAGTTAAATGAGTGAGGTTCATGAGGAAGGATGGGAACTTACCAACTATGTAGTTGCCAGCAAGGTCCAAATCCAAGAGTTCGGTCAGATTTGCAAGTGACGGTGGGATCTCACCAACTAAATTCATCCCGGAGAAATACAAGGAGGTGAGTTTGTGTAGCTTCCCTGGCTGAAAAGGCAGCGTTCCTCCATCAAAATTGTTGTCGCCTATGGCCAACAGAGTAAGTTGTGATAGGTTTGCCAACGACGAAGGAACTTGGCTGCTGAACTTATTCATTTTAAGTTCCAGGACAGTGAGACGACTTAGATTACCGAGTGAACAGGGAAGTGGTCCGGAGAAACTGTTTTTACTTAAATCTAAGTAAGTTAAGGATTGAAGCCTACCGATGGAATCTGGTATATTTCCACGAAAACTGGTGCTGCCCAATTTGAGAACCTCAAGGCGACTACCGCTATGGAATTCAGGCAGAGTGCCCTTGAGATTGTTCAATCCAGCGCTAAGAACTTTTAGGTTTGGTAGATTGAAAATGCCTCTTGGGAATTCACCAACCAGCCCACACCATGATATGCCAAGAGCTGTTAGTGAAGTCATGTTTGCCAACATATCAGGTACCGTGGTGGGCATGTACACCCCATTGGGATGAAGTTCATTCAAATTGGTTAAATTTTCAACCAAGTTTGTCAAACTGGGATTTTGAAGTGTCAAGAACCTTCCATAATATTCATCATAATGGGACAAATCAAGGGAAGTCAACAAAGAAAGTTGCGAGATTTCTAAAGGGATTTGACCATAAAATGAAGAATGGGAAAGATTGAGACTCGTTAGCCTCGAAAGGTACCTGATTGTTGGTGGGATTTGAGAGAAGTTGAAATGGTTATCGGCAAGATTTAGCCTCCGAAGGTGGACAAGTCTAAAGAGGCTACTGTTGGAGTAGATAGAACCATAGAGAAAGCTGCTACTGAGGTCGAGGCCAATCACATGACCTGTGTCGTGGTCACACTCGACTCCATCCCACGAGCAACAATCGCTAGTATTTCCATTAATCAGCTTCCATGATTCAACTTTCGGGTAAGCATTCAAGTCGATGGAAGCACGATTGTTCGTGAAAAAGCTACGCTTGAACTGCAGCAAGGCCGAGCTCTCTTCTTCATGGCATAATGGCTGCGCGGAAGAGAAAAAGTTGGTCAATATAATGAGATGAAAACAACATGAGAGCGCGAACCTCTGAAGATACAGAGATGAACCCATGATTTGTATTCAGTTTTAGTCAGCAGTTTTGGGGTGAGCAAGGCTAATGGCAACACATCTGTTTTTAGAGTCTAGATTTCGTGCTCTTTATGCAGAAAAAAAATCACAAAAAGATAGAATGCTTGACCGAGAGTCAAATGAAGCAGGTAAGGTTGCATACTTTTCCATGCTCTGATCCTGTGCTGTTTTTGCAAGTGTTGACTCATTTGAGTGCATTGGTTGCTAGTGGAGAAGGCAATCATCAAAATTGGAAAAACGAAACCAAACGGGGGAAGACCAGCGAATGAGTTCTTAGAAAAGGGCCAAAAACAAATTTGACTGAGTTTTCTATTCGAGTAAAAATCATCAAAATGAGTTAATAGCCATCGCATTTAATTGTTTTAATTGTTCTTTTTTTAAATATATTTTTTAATTGTTTTTGTGTAATTGTTACATCGATCGCATTTGTTATTTTGTTCATCCACTTTCTGTTACTTTGTTTGCTTAACCTATATCAAAATGAATTCCAGTTTGACAATCTCAACTGTGAAGTTAATTTATACGGAGACAAAAATTACACCAGTTACATGCGAGTAAGTTAACGATCGAAAAACTATTTACCAAGTTCAAAATTTATGTGTTTTCCTTCTTGACGAATGGCGAATTCCATGGAGCGTTTCCGATTTATTAGATTGCAAAAGTTTTTGTACATATTTGTCTTACTAGATTGCACAAGTTTTTGTACATATTTGTCTTAGATTATACGCGTGATTTATTGTGTGAATTCGTCAATGGACAAAACTTTTAGCTTTTAGTTCTCCGTATTAGATTTCTTTTATCCTTCGCTAAGAAGGAAAACTGGTATTTTAGTCCAATGATGATTATGATCATTTCTCTAAATCTTTTCATACCTAGACCCTTCTTGATGAACTCTGTACACGCGAAATCTGTTCCTATTATCTCTCCGTGACCAAACTGCCCACTGTAATCCACCGAGTTTGGCCATACACTATACGCATAGACCATTGTGCATAGATCGCCTTGTGGGACTCCGGGTGGGTGGGGTCACACAAAGCCCATGATCCCACGAAGCTATCTGTGCGAATAGTATCCGGTGCTGAGTACTAACAGCAAAAAATGGTCGTGAATTTTTAAAAATGTCTTTTTTGATAAATAAATAAAAAAATTTGAATTTCTTAAATAACCCGTAAAGTCGTGCATGAATCGGACACAGATCGATACGTAACGGGAGCCGACCGATACGCATGCAATTTTTCCCTTTCAACGGTATACCGGGATGTGAGTATCGGAGAGACCAAAAACTGTTACGTAACGGCCGATACGCTACTTAACGGCCGGTATTTAAAACCATGATATAGATGCATGACTAGCACATGAAGCAGGTACCCTGCAAAGAATGTGGAGTGGGAAGCTTTGAATATTTCTTTTTGTGGCTCTTCAAATTTTCTGGCCTCTCACTCATAATGGGAACTTCAATAGTTTAATGTAAAGCCGCCCCCATGAGTGATTTTGCATTTGTTTTTAGTTTCTTGCTTTTGAGAAATCACTGTGACACTGTCCACACCGCTTTTGCAATCACATATATATCCTTTTTACATTCGTCAATCGCAAAACAAAGAAAGGAAAATTTAGAAACTTTGACACCCAGAAATATTTGAACGGGTGATTCTATCCGCAGCCCTACATTTACTCCATGTAACCCATTTTCTCCATGTAACCCACACCCAAAAAATCCCCAAACCAATTTACTCCATACAACCCACAAAATGAACATAAACTACCCAAAATACCCTTAACGAAAAATTGTACCATTTTCAACATCAACATGACGAAAATAATGATTATTATCAACATTATCTTGTCGAAAGGTATTGTACTACCAGAAAAGGAAATTTTGCAAGTACAAACATCGGCATCCAAATGTCGAAATAAGATAATAATTTCAACATTATCTTGTCGAAAGGTATTGTACTACCAGAAAAAGAAATTTTGCAAGTACAAACATCGGCATCCAAATGTCGAAATAAGATAATAATTTCAACATTATCTTGTCGAAAGGTATTGTACTACGACGTTTCAAAAATTTACAAGTACAGCTTTCGGAATCTAAATGTCGAAATAAGAAAATAATTTCAACATTGTCTTGTCGACAAGGGGTTATGTAGGGTCATTTTCGTCTTTGCACATTAATGGAAATGGGAGAGTTTTTTGTGGGTTACATGGTGTAAATGTAGGGCTGCGAATAGAATCACCCTATTTGAACCCATAAGTTGCGAGTGACAGAAATACATGCAGTTAGGCCCTCATTTGATAACGGGTGTCGTTTTAACTAGGGGTGTACAGGAAAACCGAAAAAACCGTGAAACCGGACCGACCGGACCAAACCGGCCTATTTGGATTGGTTCTATGGTTAAATGAATTGGTTTTGGTTCTAAAAAAATGAGAACTGGATATTTTGGTTTGGTCTCTGGTTTCATAATTATGAACCGTGGTTTGAACCGAACCGGTCCATATATATAAGTAAAATATAATGTAATATAATATATACACTCATATATACCCACACACACTTGATAATTTTGCTAGTTTTAAGTTTTAGCATTGCATCTGCTATTTATATCAATAATGATATACGAGAGTACTCTAATAGTTGTTTTAGTTATTGTTGAAATTCTTAATTTATTTGTGGGTTGGTTTAGTGGGAGTAGTTTTACGAAGAAATTACAATAATTTTGTCAACTGTTTTTTTGGGCAATTTTTGAATGCTAACATGGTTTAGAACCGGAAACCGAACCAAACCGGACCGGTCTAATGGTTTGGTGTGGTTTGGTTCTATATGTGTAACGGTCTGGTTATGGTTCTCAATTTTTTGGAACCGTTAGATATGGTTTGGTCCCCGGATTTCTATAAAACCGGTCCAAACTGGACCATGTACACCCCTAGTTTTAACACGATTGAGACTCTTAGCGAGTAAGATTTACGGTGGGACAGTATTGGAATTTAGACTCATAATACCCCCCTTTCCCATGAATTACTTATCCCATGTTAATAGTCAAACCAATTTCTAAAAACAAACATGGGATTTTTGCACAAGAAAAATCAAACACGGGATTGAGGCCACCGGATTAGCAATTCAATCACATATGCTAAGAGGATTATCAAACAAGGCCTTAGCGGCAGCAAGCGCTTCCCCAAGTCCACAAATTTTAAAACCAAAATAACCTTAGTCCAACCTAATTTCTTTTGACGGTCTATACAACAAAGCTGGAGTTACGAGTCATTGACAAGAAGTAACAGAATAGATAAATGGGCATTGCAAGTCTATCTACGTAGAGAAAGGTGGTATGTACAAGTTTAGTGTTTGTCAAGAGTATACCTGCAACTTACATCTTTACAACAAATTAATTGCAGCTTCCATCTCTGAGAGAGAGAGAGAGAGAGAGAGAGAGAGAGAGAGAGAGACACACACACACACACACACACACACACAGAGAGATGTCACAAGGATGCAGGATATAAGCGTGCAGGAAGATGATTCGAGTTAATAAAAGAATAAATTTCCGTTATTTGGTAGAGACGCATGAATTCAATCATCCCGACTCAGGCCACTACTATAATCCATTTCCACCTCAGTCCACTTTAATAAGTGCCAAAATCAAGAAAAACTGAGGTAAATTCTTTTTCTGCAATTTGGTGTTCTTCGGTAGCACAGAAAGTTATGTGTTGCAGTGGTGGTAAGTAAAGTGGGGGACAATTCGCAAATCGAGCAAACCACATGGAGGGCAAGTGATGTTAGTTGATTGCACTGCTATATATTAACACGAACAACTAGTCCAATTATGGTAGTTATCGCAGACCGTCAGTTTTTAGCCCTATTATAATGGCAGTAACTTATCACTGTTAACTTGCTGTTTCATTCCCCGCAATATAAGTTCGTAACTTCTTAATGGAAGCACAGATCTAGCAAATATTAACAAAATAAGGAAGTGGATTTTTAGTTATTGTATCTTACCTTCGACTATCAGCTGGAGCTGCCGAGAGATCGAAGTCCATGGTGTAATCATATTCAATAGTTGGAATCACAGTGGCCGCAAATTTCAGGAATAAGAAAAGGTACCTATAAAAATTCAGTGAGATCTTCTTTGTAACAAGGGAAAGAATTATGAGAGCAGCTCAAGTATAAATCAGCTAAACCACAATAGTAAGCTGTCATTGAAGAAAAAGAGAGAAGAATCCCGTCATGAACAACACAAACTACTAGTGATTGCTCACTTTTGAGATAGTGCTACGATCACCAGTTTGTTACTTCAGTTAAGGAGGTAAAATTGGGCTTTTTACAAGGGAAATTATCCTAGAAACAGGTAGAAAATGAATCAAAAGTGCGTGTATGTGTAATGAGAAAGAAAATTACTTGTCAACTGGCTCTACTCCACGTGACATAAGAACATCTATAATTTTCTTCATCACAGCTCCATGCTGGCATGGATGCACAGATGCATGTCTCCCAGGCAAGTGAGGATGGTCTTCAATGGTTACCTGAGTTAAAAAAAAAGCTAAGAAATTCAAGGTCGTAAACAAAGCCAAACACAATGCAAATGTTAAAAATTGAAGGAGTTGGAAACTGGGAGTCTGGTTGTGGCTGAATGAAGTAAAAATGTGTAAGGTGATTTAGGAAAATTCTAAAATCAGTCCAGTGGGTTGTCTAAAGTTTAGAAGTGTATTGAAATGTGTGAAAAATGTATAAAAGTGAGTGAAAATATATTAAAAATTGTAAAAACGTAAACTAGAGTGTGTGTTTTTTTGTTTTCTTATTTGCTTATTGTCAGCCCAGAAGGACCCCTGACGTACAGCCTGAATTACCAAATCATCAGGTGACAAATATGAAACCAGTTCAGGTTTTTTTTTTATCGGCAACCTACTTTGCGAGGTTAAAAGCTGGACTTGGTCCTTGTGGGTCTCCAACATACCGCTTAAGTAACCCTGGGTTAATTTCTTCCAACAATTGAGGGGAAATTTCACCAACAGGACGTAAAAAGTGCCTCAGCCAAAGGCAATTTCGAATCAACCTTACGACTGACAAAGAAAACCAAGTTTCCTATGATATGGAAATTGTACAGTACTATGTTTTTGATACCTAGTAGGATACAATTTCTTTTTTCCTAGGCATTTTACCTATACCTTGAAAAAAAAAAATGTGGCTGGGAAGGTTAGAGTAGCCAACGCTATTGGAATTTCAGGTTCAAGGTACGGGTTGCATAATTGCACAAAGAATTTCAGAATCAATTCCAATTGAAGGTGGAGCACGCTCCTTCTTTTAGTGATAAGATCGTGAGGATACATCAGAGAACATTGTCACAAACGAAGCTTCAATAAGCAAAAGTAAAAGTAATTGTTCTTGAGGAACTTCAAAAATCCCTTTACCGTTTTCCATGCATGGTCTTGGCTAACATCTTCAAGGACAAGCTCCGGTTGCAAAAGAACCCTTGACTGCACAGAAAACCAAAAGAGTGATCAGCAGATAAGCAGACAAAATATACACATCTTTCATCTACCTAATTACTGTAGTTCAGTAACTCCATTATAAGGTTGAGTAATAACTATGTCTTTCACAGCTGTACAACTTTTCCATAGCCTATAGTTGTGATTTGATGTAGCAGCCTATGAGTCTTTAACAACAACACACTTGGGTTTATAGTCCCATTTTTTTCTATGGCACATCGGTACTATCAACAAACTTAATAGTCATAGAAAATCTCCTTGCTTTTCTGGTAAATTATAAGACATCATAAATGAAAATTTTGAATGTAGTTTCCTTGGCAGTGGAAAAAGAGAAAAAAAGAAAAAAGAAAAAGAAAAGAAAAGAAAAGGTGTTACCAACCTCATCATATCCAGTAAGCCACACATGAGGAGTTTGATAGTATTTGTCATACCTGAAATGAAAGAATGAAAGATAACAGAGGAATGTCAAAAACCACATCGAAATAGCAGGTAAAGCATTAAATCTAGTCATTATGAAAATGTGAACAGACTTCACCAACATGATCTGTTTAGTTGGGTGTGATTGTATTGACATTATCCGCTTTATATAGTCAAACTTACGTGATGCTGACATCGGAGAATATTGTCATCATCAGGTTCTTGAGCCATAAGATATGTGGACTGGAGTGTTGCCGGCCTTCAGAAGAACGATAAATCACAATTCCCAAATTTCAACAGTTGATTGATAAGTATTGAAATACATCATCCAAGATATCAAATCAAAATACCAAGTATCAGTACCAATATCTAAAGACTAGTTGGGAATCCTATGTCTAATCTATGTTACACGGACACGGGTGCAAGTATCGGGTGCGGGTGTACATCTTAGGGTCGGGTGCCTAAAGTTCTAAAATAGAAAATGCGGGGATAGGGACCAGATTTGGATACGGATATGGGGATACATCATAGAATAATTTTTTGAAATTTATACGTTATATCGCTCAACTCGATATATGAAAAATTAAAGGATTCTATCATTTTTGCAAAATTAAAGCCCAGAATTTCTTATTATAGCAGGCCATAAAGAAATTTTGAGGCGTTAATTACCAAATTTGACATTTTTTTTTTATCAGCACCAAATTTGGCATATTTTATCAGCACCAAAAAGAATAAATAAGCGCAAGCTTGTAGTACAAAATCAATGGCTAAAACTAACACACTATTTTAGGCCCGTAGCCCAATTGAATTAAGAAGCCCAACTTCAATTAGGGTTAACCAGCAGCACCATCAGTTTCGTCTCTCACGATAACGAGTTCGCAGTAAGCAAACCAGCAGCTCCATCTCCGATCTGCCTCTCCCTTCTTCTCAAAGCACAGGTACTCTTCTCTCCTCCTACTCTCTTCATCTTCTTCTTGTTCTTTGGAAATATCGAGCTGCGAAAGTAGGTGCGTCCGGATTTAGCCAGCCGTATCCCGTGCACTTGTCATGTTGTGTCGACTCGGGTACTTCACCAAAAAACACGGATCCACGTTACATAGCATATAATCAAGCCAAGCCTTCTAAATATACTTAAAAGTTTAACGACACGGATTAGATCATTGCTTCGCTCTTTATTCCAGGGTCAGGCAAAGGTTGCCTCGTATTTCATTACTAATAGCCAAAAAACTAGGGGCTTCGTGGGATTGATAGCAAAACCAAAAGCTGCAGTAGAGGAAGTGGCGTCAATTATTCTCCACAAAGAGGATTTCGTTCTTGGGAGTTAAAAAACTAATCCTGTCAAGGTGTAGGACAAGTTGACGCCATCACTCCCTGAACTAATGATCTCCAGAAGTTAGTAAAATGTAAATAACAAACAATTGGAACAATTAGCACATTCAATCAAAATAGTTAGTACTTTAAAAGAAGTGTGTGTCATCACTTACAGGATCTGTTTCGATAAGATTGTCAGGTTCCTTATATTCTTCCATGTCTGGTATGTCTTCCTCCTCTCCCCTGAAGTGTGAGGAGATTGAATGAATGGTAGTTTTCTTGGTGATCTCTAAAGTCTCCATGGAAGGCAAGTTTTCTTCCTCATCACATTTGACTCCTAATCAACGTGTAATAGTGTCAAAAAACGGTTCTTACTTGCAGATCATCAGGCATCCATAGTCGAACATACCTTTTGGTTCCCCATGAGTTGCAAGCCAGCCATCATTATCCTCATTATCAAGAAGAACTTCACCTCCAGAAGCTTCATATTCTTCTTCAATTGATGCAGCTCTACGCAGACAAGGAACTGAAAAACAGGGTTTTCATGTTGCCACTAAAAAAATGTATACTTCTTAGATCATGGAAGATACTATAATCGATATCACTCCTTTAATTAGTCCATTTAGGTTTATGTCAGCCTAAATGGACTAATTAAAGGAGTTATAGATCACCGTATGATGGAAAACAGGGATTCTTCTCAGTGAAAATCCATTTTTTTTAATTACACTTAGTTCACGCGTAATCTCATTTTCAAAATCATATTGCCGAATTTTATAAAAATTGGTTTGTGACAACAACATAATTGTAGTTTCTCAGTTGTGCCTCGCTTCATTCTTCACTGCAATAATTCTTCCAAAAAAGTGTAAATATGCAAGTAATACCTCTCGATTAACAATGGAAAACTAAAAGGAAAAATATGCACAACAGTGGAAAACTTAGAGAAAAGGTAAAACTCAAGAAACCAAAGGAACAAAAATGCGGACGGCTACTCTAAAATGGAAAGTGCAAAAGTATCATTTACCATTTCTGGTGATCAAAAATTGTTTTCCAGAGGGTAAATATGACTTCCTCTTGCTTGGCTCACCGGATTCCCTGTCCACAAACATCAAAATAGTAAGCAACAGAAACAGTGCTAGCCTAGACATTTTGAGGGCTAAAGCTAACTTAAAAAATGGGGTCCTAAATGTACATCACGACCAAATGATAGAAAGATAAATAGACTTCAAAAACAATGATTACTAGAAGTCAACAAGATAAAATTTCAATACCATACATCATGACAAAAATCTACATCAATTCCAAAATTATGCCCCATTTCAAAATGTTGATGCAATCACTTAAAGATCACCCTTCTTGCATTTTTAGCAGGAAAGTACTAATTACCCTAGTATAATCAATTTTCTTCGCTATCTTTGTTTCAATGGGGGCCTCATGGTCTTTTATCTAATTTGGGCCCTTTCTTATTATGAGCGTGAGGATCTGGGAAGAGTACCTAAAGTTGTCCCTATGGGAATATGGCGGGCTACAATAGTGCTTGAGACCACCTCCGGTGGAGGAGGAGAGAGCTCCGGACAGTTTGAGAAAGAGAGAGGGATAGCAGTGAAGAGCATTAACCAGAGAGAGCAAGTGTGCTTGGTGAGTATTGGATGTATTGTGTATGTGTTTTTCATGAGATTCAACCATTCTTATATGAAAATCTAAATCTCCGGTATGGACAAGCCAGAGGTATGGACAGGCCAGAAGGATAGAGAGGCAATTGATTAGTTGTCGGGTGTCAGGGGTGGTTGCAATAAGCATGGTCTTGGTTGTGGTTGTAATGAGGGTCGTTGTGGTAATGATGAAGGTGGTTGCAGACGTTTCACTCTTGTCGGACGGAGTGTTTTAAATGGCTCACGGCGGACCGAGGCACAATGGTCCCCTGGAGCCTAGGCACGAGGCTAGAAGCAAGGCGCAATTTACTATAACATGTGGAATTCTAATATAGGCAAAACTTCAACACAAGAAAAACACTTTTAAAATATTCAAATGTCATAAAACATAACCATTTCAATGTTTAAACCACCAAATACAAAGCAAAACAAATCGTCCATAAAAACCTAACATATAGATGTTTAGCTTTAGAGACAACAAAATGAATAACGGTAATCAAATATCGATTCAAGCATGCCATTAATAATCCTCAACACCAAAAACTTCAACTCCAATTTGATTTATATCCTTCCACATCTTCTTCTTCTCCCTTAGCTAGAAACAAAGCAAAGGAGAGCAGATCGACTTAAGACTCTAGGGTTCGCTCCTGCTATGACTATTGAAAGACTAAATATGATCTCTAGGACTAACGTTTAGAGTTCCTCTTTACATTGAAAGAAATTATCCAGAGCATTAAGCTCAACTTTATGCATCATAAATCAATGGTTGAGATTGATTCTAGTCTAATCTTAATAAAATGGCTAAAAAATCCTTGAAGCACGCCACACAACGTCTTGCGCCTCGCCTTGAGGCGAGCGCCACAAGCCCGTCACCTTCTCCTCGCCATGAGTCCTTGAGGCTCTAGAGGTGCGCCTCACCTCACCAAGTCGCCATGGCGCACGCCATTTAAAATACTAGTTGGACAGTTGATGCCCCCCTCTCTCTTTGACGGTCGGGCGAGTCTATCCTCGCAGAGGATAAGCCTTGACATGTCCCTTTTCTCTAGCCTTCATGCCACATACATCTGATGGTACCGAGCGAGGTACCTAGGCCCTTCTCCCGACCTAGTGTCTTGGGAAGAGTCAAGGCTCATTGGAGCCCTATTCAATGTATGGAGAGTGGGAGAGACCTCGAGCATGTCATGAGGCATTGAGTTGTTTTTGAGATTCCACATAGGGGTACCACAGAGGAGTACTAAGGAGGAGGTCCTTATATGGAGGTGCATGATGTCCTGGTTGCATGATATGACGATTCTATGATTACGGAGTAGCTACCTTCTGGGCCCGCTAGTAAGTGCCACGTGGAGATGCTCCTCTAGATACCCACACTTGTTTTGCATAACTTGTGCTTTCTTATTGGATGAGTTCAATTTGAATGGAATACTTTTATAAACATATAGTAAAGGTATATACTGCATAATTTTTGGGCCCCTCTTTAAGGATTTTTTGGGGCCCAAAGCAATCACCTTGCTCGCTTTTGCTTAGGGCCAACATTGGACATAAGCAAACAAAACCTCGACAAAAAATATAATTTACATCAATGAACAACAAAGTGATGCGGTGGACAAAGAAACATAAGAGAAAAACCTAGTTTTTGATCAACATCCTTAGCTCCTACAAGATCACAACCGTAGTACTTCAAAGGCCTGAGGCAAGTTGTAGAATAAAATTAGAATAATGATATAGGCATAATTTGAAACATAAGAATACTGATATAACAAATTAACAATGAAGGATAAGGGTAAGGGAAAAAAATATCATGAAAGCAGAGAAGAAGAAGGAGCAGAAGTAGTAATAGTAGTTACGTGGAATGGAAAAGAAAACAGAGTAAATCGACTGAGCTCTGAAAGACTTCAAAAGTTAGCTACTATGTGTGTCGTTTCCTTCATCTAGGGCTATGATACGAGCCTCTTTTCATTGAATGAATTTATCGAGTGAATTACTACACCTTCTATGCCTCATCAATCAATGGTTAAGTTCAAATCTTGACAAATCTGAGTGCAGATCTGAAAATAACCGCAAGGCTCTCGCCCCGTGCATCTCCCACCTCCCGAGCCTCAAGCACGCTTCACGTGCATGCGCCTTGCCTCGGGGTGTCAAGGCTCTTATGCTGCGCCTCGCCTTGCCTCAGCACTAGGCGAGTAGGCGGGCACCTAGACTCACTTCCATCAGCCACAATTTTGGTTGCGTAGGTGCTAAATGCATTGCATCAATTTGGACATTTCGTTCATGAGGCTGACTGACCATGAAATGGAAAATCAGGACAACAAATGAACCTCAAGAACTAAACCAGTGACAGACCACCAAAATCAAGGAAACCTTCGGGCATGACATTTTTTAAAGTACCTCAACGTCTATCTAACCTAATTGACCTACAGTGAAGCACCAAAGTGGTCATGAAGAGCAAGGCTAATAGCTGAAGCCAATGAGGGGAATACCATTAAGAAACTACAACCTAGAGTTCGAGAAAGCAAGTATCCAACACAGCCAATTATCGAATCAGTTTGCATAACCGAAACAGCTTTTCTTTGGTGATTTGGGAGGCGTATTTGCTAAATATCATCTGTGGCATAGATAAATAACTTTTTTCTTTCCTTTTTTTTTTTTTTTTTGTGGTAATGAAGCGCGTCCCGGATGAACTGACCAATCTCTCCAACCTCTCCCACAGCCCTTTCCATGCGTTTGTGTGAGGTGAAGTAGCCCCAAGGACAAATCGCTTCCGAGGGGAATCGACCTGGCGACCTTAGGAAGTTGGGTGGTAAGTCTCGTGGAAAGGCAAGTCGATTTGACCATTGCGACAACCCCTGGGGTTGATAACTAACTTAAAACATACTCTATTAAATTTCAAATAATCAGCATTCCAAAAAAAACTATCAATAGCTTTGACAAATTCGAAATTCATAAAGTAACTAATATCCGTAAGCTAAAAAACAGAATTGTTGGAAGGGTAGTGAAAAGAATGCGAATTTACCAGGACCAGGTAGGGCATTTGGAGATGAGATTGTCGCCGGCGAGCACGAATTCGTTGACGCTGAGAACGCCTTTCTCCTTGAATGCAGATACAGTCCGAGGACTAGTTATCCTCTCCACCGTCCCTTTGAAAATTCCGTGAAATTTCTGAGACAGATCCATTTCTGCTAATATGTACAAAGAAAATATGTACAAAGAATGAGAAGAAAATACTGTATTTATCGGAATTCAATGGAAACCCTAGTTATTCAGTTCGCGGTTGTAAAAGGGGTTTCAATTGACGTGCACCGGTTGATAATAACTTACTCCCTCCGTCCCAAAAAGAATGTCCAAAATCACTATTCACCACCCTAAAAGAATTACCTACATCTTGCAATTTATAACGTTTTTTGTGATTTAAAAAACATTGTTTAATAGAATTAAGTGAGATCTATCAATCGAGATCCATATTGCATACGTAAATCATTATACGTTGAAAAATATAGATAATCTTTTGAGATGTGTGAACAGTAATTTTGGACATCCTTTTCGGGACGGAGGGAATAAGGTTGGAGGGAGGAAGAAGACGATTGATGAGCAGAGAGAGAGAGAGAGAGAGAATCGTCGAAACAAAATTTTCTGGTTATATTCATGGGCTGAGTTGGCCCATTAACTTCTGAGGCCTGCTCATGGGCTGAGTTGGGCCTTTTAAATTCTGAGGCCCCTCGTTGATGGTTTCGAAATAGAGGTTTTTAGTCGTCGGCTCCGTAATTTAAGTCCAGGCATATATTAGCCTCCGTTAGGGGTGGGCAACAGCTAATTTCGTGTTATGTATCAAAATATTATGTATGAATTCTCACAATATTTTTCAACTCACCAAAACTTTCATGTCATATCATGTCAAAAGTCCTACTTTTAGATAAAAATTTTTATTTTTTTTACTTTACAGTTCATCAAACTAATGTGTAATGTATAAAATTACTCATAAAAGTGTAGGACCTGCAAAATAATGTGTCCACGCAAAAAAATTAGCTTGATCGCACATCAATAGGTATGTTAAAAGTTTAATTTTGGTTTAAAAAACAGGCGGTCTGGATTCTATCAACTATTTTTAAATTCAAATGTCCATGATCATCCGTTTTTTAACCAAAATTCAATTTTTGACATACTTATCGATGTCCAGTCAAACTGATTTTTCGCATGAATATATTATTTTGTGGGTCCTATAAGATAAACGATTCAAATTATTACAATGATCACCTGGTAAGCCCCACAATGGGCAGCGCAAACCCCATTGTTTGCACCACATCCGTAAATACATTCATCTTTGAATTGAGAACAAACACAACGGACATCCAGTAAACCTTTCCCGTTTACACTAAACCTTGTACAAATTTTGAAAAACAAGTCTTACAAAGTGTACTGGTCTTTCAAGTTGATCATTAACTTTCCACAAATTCACAAAAAACAAGCACAAAAAGAAGTCCTCCAAGTGCACTAATTTTTTTCCCATTTACATCTAACCTTCTCCAAATTCACAAAAACAAGTCCTCCAATATAATCTCTCGTCTTTCTTCAGTTGGTAAAGATTTTGTTTGGTCTCCAATGAGTTGGGGTTTTGCCCAATGCATGAATTTTCAGGAAAAAGTGGACGGTGTAAAAAAATTGGGCGTGAGAGAGAGAAGGAGAATATGGTGTATATAAGGAAAAGGGTTTGAGTTTTGGAAGTGTTTTCCCAGTATAGAATTGAGAGAGAGAGAGAGCGAGAGAATATGGTGTAAATAAGGTAAAAAGCTTGACTTTTGGAAGAGTTCCCAGTATAGAATTGCAAGAAGGGGCCGGTTCCGGAGACACAAATTTTGACACAAAAAAGAACACTATCTCAGCCATTCAAATGGATGGCTAAGATTGGATTGTAATCTCTATCCTCTATCTCAGTCACACCTAATCTCACGGAAAAAAATTTGTTCACCCTCATCAAAAGAGGGTGAACAAAACCCTCACTATCATTGGCTAAGAGGAGTGGTCCCTACCACTCTTAACCCAACCCAAGTTACATATATGCTTAATTTCAGGATAAACCCCTAAATTCTTAATTCTCTTTTCACAGTTGATTATGACACAAAGAGATTCTAATCTGAGTTTGCTAATTAACTAACAGGAGCCTTCACCATTAATATTTTTCTCCCTCCAATCGTAACTCTTCAAAAGATCATGAATACTAGCCATTGAAACAACATATAGAAACATCAATGCTGATCCCGTACAAAATACAAAGTATTGTGGCTTTAATCATTTTCATGCCAATCAATTCCGTTGTCAATTCTTGAATACAATATTTCAACGGACATAATGTAAGGTTAATATGGCCATACCAAAAAAAACAGAGTAAAAGTTGTAAAAGAATTGAAAGGAAATTTACCGGAACCTAGCAACGGGTACGATTCCGACATGATACTCGGCGATTTTAAGAAACTGGGCATGGCGAGGTCGAAGTGGGTCCAATTTCTTCATCTTCCGTCGTCATCGTCGTTGTCTTCAAGAGAGAAGAGATTATGGCTTCACCATTTGAAGCTTGAAGTGAGATCTGTTCGACGAGGTTAATTTCATGTGCGACCCCAATTTGTTCTTCTTCCATCGCCATCCTCGTTGTTCAACAGAGAATAGGCTTTTTCTTTTCTGCTCCTATGCACCCTAAAGTAACGTAGGTTCAGAAAAGAGAAATAAGAATTTAGGGGTTTTTTCTGAAATTAAGCATATAAGTAACTTGGGTTGGGTTGGGTTAAGAGTGGTAGGGATCATTCCTCTTAGCCAATGATAGTGAGGGTATTGTTCACCCTCTTTTGGTGAGGGTGAACAAATTTTTTTCCTAATCTCTCCCTCCCTCACGATGGACATGGGTCGAGTGACTCGACTCCCCTCTCCACACTGGCCGACCCCAACCCCGGCGACCCCAAGATCCGGTGAACCCTTACGGGGTGTTCCACTAACAAAAAACTGTTTTTTCCAAATACCAAACAACTCCCAAATCAGATCTCCAGAATATGTGCATGTTTATGGAGTATCGTATAAGGTTAGACTCAGCTATGTGTATGATTAGAAAATATTCCAGCTCCGTCATGGCTGCAACCCCATTAGTCCATGAGTGAAAATGGAAGAAAAACCCCTTTATCTCCTGTAACCCTGTGAATACCCCACCAATAAACAGGTCGGATCCTCTACCTCGGCGAAAGCTATCATCACAGCCAAATGTTTTCGCTGGAGTTGGGGTTCGCCGGAACTGGAGTCGACCGGAGTGGGGAGGGAGTCATCATTGAGAGAGAGAGAGTACGCGAGGAGATGGAGAGGGAGGAGTGAGGGTATTCTATTCTAATCTCAGCCATCCAAAACAAGGGCTGAGATGAAGTGTTCTTTTTTGTATCCCCAGAATCAGCCACTTGAAAGAGATTTGCCCAGTTCGTCCAATTTGGAATATAAGGATTGGTTTTTTTTTTTTTGGCTTATCTATTTTTGTCCCTACAAAATACATCAAGTTTTAATTTCATCCTTATAAATGATTTTGTGTTAATTTTGTCCTTATAGTTTCAGACGAATTTCAATTTTTCTCTTCTGTCAAATTAATGACGGAAATTGCTTATGTGGCAAACGGAAAATGCTTACAATACGAAAAAAATGATTATCTCAAAAAAAAAAAAAAAAAAACCCAAACCTTACGAAAATTTTAAAATACCGGAAAAAACTCATTGGACAAAAAGTTTATAAAATTTGTCTGATGACTTTTTTTTTGGAGATTAATCATTTGTATCGACGAAAGAAATTAGAAAAGTATAAAAATATGGGTCGAAGTTAAAAAAAATTCACATAAGACTACACTTTATATAAAAAAAAAATAGTAATTCCTCTCGTCGATAAAGTATAGGCCGAATTAGACAAAAAGATTTTCCAAAGACGAAAGAATACCAAATAGCTATTTTTTGGCTATAAAGCGTCGTCTTATAAGGTGTTGGCTCTGGCCAAGGGGTTTTTTAATTTCTCCAACCTTTGTCGGAGTCTTATCTTTTCTCCCTCCAACTTTTTTTTTTGATAATCAAAAAACTTTATTAATCTCTGAAGAATACAAAGATTAAAAGGGAGGAAGGGAAGTTACGTCCAGGAGGAGGGAATTTCACCCTCACAACCACAAGAACGCAACAAACCACATCGACCCCAACGGTTGGCAAGGAGCCAAACGAGAGACCAAAACAAAACCCGATCAAAATTCTCCATGTCAGCCCATCCAAACGATTCCCCAAGTCCGTCGTCGCTGCCTCCAAGATCTAATCAAACCAGGAGATGACGTTGAAGCCGCCAAAACAGCCATGTCAACGTGTCCCGAACGAGCAGCTGAAACTCCGAGAGAGGCAGCCAAGACACCGCCAAAACGGATCTTATAAACTGCCCGAAATAGCAGCAACCGAGAAGACCAAACGCCGTCATTACCGCCAGCATCACCACTGCATAAACCCAAAACGCCACCGTCAAACTCCTAGCCGTCGACACCCATCAAGCCACCAATAAATCACCAACCACCACCCAGCCGCCGCCAACCCTACAAAACCAACCTCGCCCATAGCAACCCCACCAAGTGCAGAACAACCACCAACCGTTAGGCATAAACCGGAAACCTCCAACAAGGATAACCGGCGTGGAAGAAATGCCGCTCCGACAAGCCGTTAGGCCAAAGATGACCGTACCCAACAGTACAGCCATGGCCAGGAACGAAAACTTGGAAAGGGAAGATAGAGGGAGGCCGGAAAGGAAGATCGGGGCGGAGATGTACCCATTGTCAAGTTTTCTTCAATAAATTTTACTGCCGTTTCACAAAAAAAAAGTGTTGCCTTATATGAACTATTTTCTATTTTTAAACTTCGGCCATATTTTTATACTTTTCTGATTCCTCTCGGCTCTCGTTGATACGAATGATTAATCTCCAAAAAAAGTTATTAGACAAATTTTATAAACTTTTTGTCAAATGACTTTTTTCTTGTATTTTAAAATTTTCATAATTTTCGTCATTTTTTTGGAGATTAATAATTTTTTCCCCGTATTTTATGTATTTTATGGTATTTTAAACATTTTTGGTTTGCCACATAAGCATTTTCCGTCGTTAATTTGACAGAAGTAGGGGTGAAAAAAAACCGAAAAACCGAAAAAATCGAAAAAAACTGACCGACCGGTTCAGTTTTCAGTCAGGGAAAAGCTGTGTCGGCTGACTTCGGTTTGGACCGAACCGAACCGAAAAATTATTGGTTCGGTCTCGGTTTCCTGGAAATTGGTTTGGACCGAACCGAACCGAAATCATGCCAATTGGGACCGAATTACCCCGAAAACCCAAAAAACAATCTTGACCCCCAAAAAATAACAAATCCTAGCAGTCAATCTCAATCTTAACGCCGGACTGAAAAAATCGAAAAAAACCGAACCACCCCGAACCGATCGGTCCATTGTTTTTTTCGGTCGGGATCGGTTCCTAGCAAAACCACCCCAAACCGATCGGTTCGGTCCCGGACACCCTAAAAGCCGAACCGAACCGACCGATTTTCACCCCTAGACGGAAGGGGAAAATTGAAATTCGTCTGAAATTATAAGGACAAAATTGACACAAAATATTTTGTAAGGACAAAATTGAAACTTGGTGTATTTTATAAGGACTAAAATAGTTTATATATATAGGGTTAGCTTCTGATCCGGACCTCCCGTTTCCGGACCTCCATGATCCAAATATTTTTTTGACGATCCGATCCGTCCAATGTGTTCAGAAGGTGTTTTCAAGGGTCAACGCGGGAAATCTTAAAAAAAAATACCGGGAAGGGCTTGATCCAAGCAGTTTTCGCAAATTTTTTATATTTATAGTTTTTGCGAAAACTGCTTGGATCAAGCCCTTCCAGGTATTTTTTTTTTTTAAGATTTCCCGCGTGAACCCTTGAAAACACCTTCTGAACACATTGGATGGCTTGGATTTTCCAAAAATAATTTGCAACACAAAAAAAATCATTTTTTTCTTATTTTCGGGAGGTTTGGACTAGAAGTTTTATATATATAGTCCTTATCTAGTTCGGGATCCCTAATTCTGGGACTCATAGTTCCAGATCAAATTTTCATGATCCGAACCGTCCAATGTGTTTAGATTGTGTTTTTAAGGGTCCCAGCGAGAAATCATCAAAAAAAATTACCGGGAAAGACTTGATCCAAACAGTTTTTCATAAAACTGTATATGTATAGTTTTTGTCAAAAACAGCTCGGATCAAGCCCTTCCCGGTCGTTTTTGTTTTTATGATTTCTCGCGGAGACCATTAAAAACACGTTTCAGACACATTGGACGGTTCGGATTATGTAAAAACAAGTTTTAAAATCTTAAAAACACCAATTTTCCTCAATTTGGGATCCTTTACTGGATCAGGGGTGTATATATATAGAGGAGACTTTGATAGAGGGTGGAAAATTTGAATGGCTCCAACACACCTGCTTTTTTCATTTTCGGTAAACATATGGGTACCGAGGGAGATGTCCAGAAAATGTACCGATTGTGTTCGGGAACCCACTTTTGGGTCCCACACGAGTGATCCGAACAGTTCATTGTTCTTAAAACACCTTTCTCAGGGGCCCCACAAAATTTCAGCTCAATCGGACGGTTAGAAGTGCTCGAACTAAAGTCCCGCCGTTTCAATAAAAAAATTGGGATCACTCGTGTGGGACCAAAAAGTGAATCCCCGAACACGATCGGTACATTTTCTGGACATCTCCCTCTATATCCCTTGTCGGGTCCTTTCATTTTTAGACATCCATTTGGCACTTAATTTGGCGCCTAATTGGGTGGCAAATCAAAGCCAACTGGACATCATTATTGTGGCGCCTGATTGGGGAGAAAAAACTTGAGTGCCGAAAGCGTATCTCGGTGCGGTATTCGTCGCGCATTTCGGCTGTCCAAAATACTTTTGGACAGTTCAGATTTCTTCCACCCTCTCTCTCTCTCTCTCTAAAATCTGTGCCGCCAAAATAATTTTGGATGGCCAAAATTAGCACTCAATACCACATGGGCCCCTACCCGCTCGACACCCAAAATTTCCTCCTGATAACCCACTTGACTGATGTGAAAAAAACAAAAGATTAAAAGGTAAAATAGGAAGGGTCCTTGATCCTTCTTACCCACTTGACAGATGTGAAAAAACAAAAGATTGAAAGGTAAAATAGGAAGGGTCCTTCATCCTTCTTTGTCAATAAGCATAGAAAAAGACCGAAATAAGGCACACTCCAAATCATATTTTACACTTTTCAACACATTTGCACGTATTTTTATATACTTTTAACATATTTTAATACATATTTTAAACTTTAACAACAACCCAATGAATTGATTTTAAAATTTTCCAAATAGGAAAATGATCGAGTTATAAAAACTGTAATGATATATGTTTCCTTATTAACTTGAAATTCCAAAAAGAGACCAATAAATTGGGACGGAATGAATAATAGCTTATTTCAACTCCCACCGATCCATTTTAATTGCTTCACACGAATATCCGTGTCATTTTCAAACGTCTATATCTTTTACTATAAGGTTTTTAAAACTTTTGTCTAATAAAACTAATTGAGATCTATAAAATAATATTCATATTGCAAATAAAATAGTATGTTGTATATTAAAAATTACAAGTAAAAAAAAAACATGCATAATCATGGAGAGCAAATAAAATGAGACGGAGGGAGAGGGAGTATATGCCTCAACTTAGATTCTGAAAAGGCTAGACTTGCCAACTACTACTGTAGTTCGTATTAATTGGTAATAAATCAGTGAGAGTATAGACTTTAGAACTTCAAATCATAATTATTTGGGATTAGCGGCAAGTGTCTTTTTCTTTGGCAAAAACCACAAACAATTCAAGAAAAAATACATAACATATTCTCCAAAAGAAAAGAAAATGACTAGATTAGATAGCCATAGTACTAATGATGACTTATCTTGTCGTTCGGTCGTTCCCTCTCTTTATCAATTGGAAGCTTCATGCTTAAGATCATCTCCAACCCAATACTCTCAAATATAATTAAAATTCATATTCAAAAAGTATATTTAGAGGATATTATCATATTATTCATTTCTACTCCAATCACAAATCTCTAATTTCATCTCTATTTCTTTCAAAACTTAACAAATTTTCATTTTTCCTCTTAAATTTGAATTTTTAAACTCAATTTTTTATAATAATAATATTTATAACATGGGTCTCGTTTTAAAGATACGGTTGATACCTTTTCAATAATATTAGTTTTCAAAATGCATATGTATTGATTAAAAGTTATATGCATTTAAAGGTTAAAATCGTCGTCTCTCAAATATCATCCTCTATATTTACATGACCAAAAACCATTCTCTCAAATAGAGAAATTTTTAGATGATGGGTTGGAGCACTTCTTTCACACTCCAGTCATCACGTGCTTGGTTCCTGAGTGTGGGAACTGTACAAATTAAACGTGGAGTGTGGTGGTTATTTGCAGCCTTGCAGGGGTTTGTGTTTTACTATTGTTTCCATTTGTAATTAATTTTTGCTAGTCTTTTGTGAAATATATACGTACTTACAAAAAACATTTATACATGTTTACATATTTATATAAAATTTGTGGCGATAGATCTCGGTACTGGAAAACTCACCGATGCATATAACATTGGTGAAAAAACGGTACGCTCACCGGTACGAGATTATTAACGCTGGTCCAACGTTGGTCCAAACATAATCTTGGCACCTGACAGTCCCCAAATCTCTCGAATAGGATACGACGACTCGCCTACTTCTGCTCCGTCGCCAATTCCTTCGCCGCCTTCCACGCCTCAACTCGACTTAATAGTACACACACACATATACTAGTTTATTAAATTTTGTAGTGTTCGAACTCGGCTCGTTAACTAAACGAGTCTAAAAGTCTAGCTCGCTCGAGCTTTACTCGTTTCAGAAGTTGAACCCAATTCAATTGCTAAATGAGCCCATATAAACGATCAGATTTTTTTTTTATCCGGGCTGAGCTTTAGAGTCTTGAGTTTGACTTGTTTATTGTATAAGCCCAAAACTCAAATTTAAGCTGATTACTAAACGAGTCAAGCGGAGCCTGAAGATGTTCGGTTCACATCCCTAGTTGTTAGTTAAGGATTCTACAAGGATACGAGGCCGTATTCCAGAATCACCCTGGTCCCCTGGATGACTGACTACTCTTTACGACAGCACATCAGTACTTTCTCAAGCTGTAATCCGAGTCCCTACACCAACGGGTACAGGGAAATGACATGTAGAGTTGATACCACTTGGTACAACAATGGGCACCGACCAAAGGTGTATCAACCACGTATTGACGGCGTCGAGGACATTGTTGTAGGTTTCAATCGATCGATCCGAGTTGTTTATCCTTCTTAAAATCGAACGGCTGTATGAGCTCGATCCAAAATCACCCCCATTTCATTCAACGGCTCGGATCGATCGGTTGGGACCCACAACGACGTCCCCGACGCCGTCGGTACGTGGTCGGTGCACCTTTATTGGTGCGGGTAGAAGGGTTCACGTTTTACTGGAGTATCTGTTTTTGGTGGAAAGAATTATGCCCCCAAGGAATTTATTGTACGGGATAGAAATAGACGGGAGTCAACAAGGAAATTCCTAAAGTTAAACACATTTAGCTGTGACTCACTTTTGTAGTTTTGTTTCCACTACATAGTACTCCCTAATCATGCACTGATAGCGAGAACATTCTTTACACCGGCGGTGTAAATTAAAATTTTCTCCAAATTTATTACATTGCACCATGTATCCAAACAGTGATCCCAAAAGGTAGAACATTAATTGACACATGACACAGTGCAATAGATTTGGAGAAAATTTTGGTTTATACCGTCAGTGTAAAGAATGTTTTCTCGTGCTGATATACCTGGAGCATTTCGTATATTTCTGAAGTTTATGACATTCAGCTCAAAAAACACACTGAAATCCATGACAACCTTCATTTCCATAGTTACTCTGTGGAGTCCTGCATTACAAATAGCTAGCATCCATGCATGTAATACATTGCACTGATGGAGTCAGGATTTCAATTCGAATGATGCACTAAATATCGATATGATTAGTGTCAAAAAAGAAGTAGACGTGTTCTAAGGGTAATTATTTATAATACCCCAAAAGATACACATTTTTTACGTGTTAATCATCCAAAATATGGAGTAATGACTATTTATAATATCCAAAGAAGTACACATTTTTATTGATTAATCATTCTCAATATACTTAATACCCAAAAATAATACACGCGTTATGTGAGATAACGTTGTTCATGCAATAGAGAAGCAGTTTGATAAATTGGTCAAAAACCTCTGGTTTGACAAATGGACGTTCGGGGTTCGAATCCTGCACTGATGTGTTGCTCTTGTCCCATAATTCAGTGGCGTAGCCAGAAAATGATATAAGTGGGGCACCAACTATACACTTTACATTGTTTTAAGGAACAATATTTTTATCTCTTTTTCAGAAAACTTTCCTATGTATATAGACCCAATAAATTCTCATCCAAAATTAATTTGTTTATTTTGTGTGTAGTTTCATACAAAAAAAAAAAAAACCTCGTCCGTCCCTTTCTGAGTGTGTTACTTCGTAAATCTAACTTATTAAAGAAACGTCTTCATTACACTTTTCTCATCAACTTTTTCCTCCACTTTACATTTTTCACATCAACTTTTACCTTTACTTTCCAAAATTATCCTCCACTTTTACCCATTAACTCTTTACCAACTATCTTTTCAAAAGGACAAAATGATAATTGTACAAACTTTTACCCATTAATTTTTCAAACCACACACTTATTATGGGACAACCCAAAATAGAAATGTCTACACTAAAAAATGGACGGAGGGAGTATCATGTTTGATTGTCAGTTGTGAGATAAAAAAGTTGCATAGGATAGTGTACTCTTCATTTTTAGTCAATTTTTTTAACATTTTACTTTTTTAATATACATCGAGAAAGTAAAACTAGAGAAACAATTTGATAAAAATTACTCGAGATGAAAAAACGCGAACGATGATGCAGTTAAAAATTATAAAGATAAATTTTTTGAGAAGAGAAAAGAGCAAAGTAGGTTTTTGACAACTTAAAATCTTTGAGCTGTCCCTAGCTAAAAGTTACTAGCGCAATAGAAGTTGTTGCACCGTCGTAGCCCATTTATTGAAATTGGGATCTTCGGAAGTTGCACAGAAGATTAAAAGAATACTTTCTTTGGTTTCTTGAACGAATCTCATTTTTGTGCAAGTAGTTTCTAAGACTTTTCATTAAAAATACCGTCTTCTCATTATAACCAAAATTATATATTGTTTCCGTTAAATGTCAAATCAACTAATGTATATGAAGAGAATGGATGGAGAATACCAAAAATACTGCTAAAAATATCAACAATACCACAGTAGAAACTTTGTATAAACAATATTCTTCCTGTGTATGTACTAGCATTATTATTTGTTTCTCTTCTCCGAGAAATTGCAAAGGAGAAACTTCTATGACTGAATGCATGCAATAAACGTTAAGACATAGAGTTACATTTGTAATCCCACAAAAATGGCTCCTCAAGTTGAAAACCAGTCTCAGAACCATGTAGCTGTAACCATGAACCATGACAGAGCTCAATTGAATTATTCACCGAGTCCGACAAAAGATCAGGAAGATCAAACATTAATGCCTCATCGCCCTGATCACTAGCTATAGATATTGATTTTCCCAGTTCTTGTTCTTCACTTGGACTTGTACCCGCACCACGGCTGATGACCTTGGCTTCATCGAATTCGCAGGCAGCCGCAAGAGCTGCAGCGACTTTGATATCTGTAGGGGCGGCGGTGGCCGGACAGGGGAGCTTGTGTGCCAATTCAGGGAAGTTGAGGGTGGCTGAGTGGCCTCTAATGGCCAATGCAGCTACATCGTGCGCTCGAGCCGCCATTTCAGCCGTCGGGTACGAGCCGAGCCATATTCTTGATTTCTTCCTGGGCTCACGAATTTCAGATACCCATTTGCCCCAAGCCCTCAGCCTAACACCCCTGTATGTTGGGTGCTTCCCACCATTAATGCCACTCTTGTGGTGCTGGTTTTCTGTTTTTGGTTCTTCATTATTGGTGGTGGGGTTGGATTTGTGCTTCATTTGTGGGCATTAGTGGAAGAAGAAAGAATGAAGGGATACATACATCTGACAAGGGTGCATGTGTATTGCTTTATATTAGTCTTTTATGGCTGTACAGTGTGATTGGTCTTCCAGAATTAGTCGAGTGGTACAAAAATAGACCCGGAGACATGGTTATAAAAAAAAAATACTATTAGTCCTTGATGGGCTCTCATTATTGTAGTACTAAAGATGTACTGTTGCAAGTGAATTCTGTCAGTTTCCAACATCCTCTTCCATGGGGGGCCGGCCTTCAAAGTTACTCCTATATGAATTCTTTCGTTTCCTTTTCACCAACTTTTATATCCAAATTTTTTTGATCGGTTTCGTGTTTGTATTTTTTTGTCTTTAGTAAAATTTTTTTTGAAATCTTCCCATTTATTTTATGTTTTTTTTTGTATATCTATAGCGTAGTTCATCAATATAAAAAGTGAAAAAAAAGAACCTCTCACGAAAATTCACTACAAACAAAAAAGTGAAAAAAAAAGTCAAACATTAAAAAAATTGAGTCAAAGTATACGTTTGAAAGCCGTCCTGATTTATTATATAGATGGTAGGTAATACCACGTGTATGATCAGTGGTGGACCCATAAATTTCTGTTACCAGGGGCACTTTTCTCTTAGGAAAAGGACTCAGTCTAAAAACCTTATATATGTTCATTTCTTCTTGGGCCACTCAGTTTTTCTTACTTCTTTTCTTAATAAAAGGACTCGGTTTCTCTATGGGTACTTGTCCACACCTAAATCTCTCCTCAAAGATCCGAACCGTTTGTATGATAGAGTTTGTTTAATTGAATGTCCACGCGAAAATTCTATGTTGCTCCAACACTCTCAAGTCTCAATCATTTGATCGAAAATACTTTTATTTAGAAAAATGTAGGTTTAATAATTTTTGCAAGAGGAAAATGTTCTTACAAGCTGTTAGAAGTTTCCAATCAACTTGAATTGCATGGACAAATTATTTGGTGATCTCAAAAATATAAACGGCTTGGATCATTAAGAAGGCATCCAAATGTGTGCGAGGTACACTCTGTAGTCCTAAACCCAACGGGAGAGAACATTTGCGAAAAAATTCATGAAATTGAGTGGGGCACGTGACCCCACACGTGCCCCATAGTAAGGTCGCCAGTGTGTATGATCACCTTGCGAGCAGTAATTATTTAGTGGTTTTGGACATTGCAATGTGGTGTTCCAATAGTTTTCTCACTTGCATTCCTATCGATTCTATATACTCCTTAGTACCGGACTCCGCAAAAATGTGTTGTGGAGAAAAGTATTGGTGCACCATGCCCCAAGACTTACTTAACATAATTTTTTCCATTGGAAGGTTGAGATAGGACATGGCTGGGTCAATTGAAGATAAAACATGTCCTCACCAATAGGCAATAGTAAATGATGAACCGATGCACAACTATGTCAGTGCACCATTAACTATTTGTAAGTCATATGCAAAATAAATTGCCACTAACTTGTCGACACATTTTTTTTTTGACATTCGATATATATCAGTGGGGGTTAGCGGTGGAGTTAGTGAGTTAGTCCAGAGGGGGTGCTTGAACCCTGGTCTCCCTTGTGAGAGAACCAGGAGATAACCTCTAGGCTACAAGTCCTTGGTTAAGACACATAAAGTTCTAAGTTTATAAAGATCTAAAGGGGAATTTTTAGAGCATCTCCGGCCGATATTTCGGAAACTTGGTATCAAATGTATATTTCGCAATCTCACTTTTCAAAGATAAAGACACTAACATTTTGCACCAATAATTGTACAAACTCTCTCACATTAGATATATGGGACCCATATATGAGTGGTGGGTTCCACATGTCCCATGTGAGAGAGTTTGTGCAAATGTTGATACAAGTGTTAGTGCATGTAGCAAACTTGCTTTTCAATTTTAAAAAGTGAGATTTTACAATATATTTCGATTTTCCGAGAGCGGGACAATTTTAATTTAAAATTTGTTGTTATATTATCATTTATTTTTGTGTGGGTACGGGTATTTTGGTATTTTTATTGCTTATTGGGAATAACATATAAAAAATGCTACTTGTACAACGTCTCATGTACAATTGGTGATGTGGCATGCCACATCAACGCTAGACCCCACCATTTAAACTCAGCCAAAAAAAAAAAAAAAATGAAAACTCAAAACTCGCGCTGCTTCTCTCCCTCTCTCCCTCCCTCTCTCCCTCATTACATGCACAACACCATGCAGGGCATCCAAAATGGTGCCGTTTTAGGTGCCAGGTCAAGTGTTTGCATAATGCGGTCTTGTGAGGTCCACTTCGGATCCCACACAAATGACCTAAACTGTTAAATGATTTTTAAATAATTATTCAAGTCGTCTTGGGGAAAATCAGGTCCATTGAATATATTTTTATGTGCTTAATCTAATTCGTTCGATTTTCATTCAGAATTCAAGACCCTATAATTTGAAAGAATCTTCAAGAAACGTTATACAATTGTGCGCTTGGTAATCCATTGATCTGAACTGTAGGTGTCGTAGGGCTCGTTGAGAGAGCATCCGGTAAAAAAATTATCTTGTTCAGACATCGGTAGGTATCAGAACAATACAAATATTTAGAGTTGTAGTTTTAAAAAATCAAGTAGTAAAAGTTTGGACATCAAGTAGTACAAGTTTGGGGCCTTTGGGCTCATTGTTCGGACATCCGAATTTCGGCCGAACACAATCTTAGAGACTTGGAGAGAGAGCTGCAAAGGGTTTCAGAGATGGAGTTGGGCTCATTGGGCATTATAGGGTGATCATTTCTCAAGTAAGCCATTATTTTATTTGGCATGAGATCTCAAAAAATATTTTCTAATGCTCGGCTATTTCTCAAGTTTACATCGGCATCTGTGTATTTCTTTTTTTTTTCTCTTTTTTGGTCCTATTAACAAAAATCGCTCAAATAGTTAGGCGTGCTTTGGCAAAAAAAATCCAAAAAGTGATTTTTTGGTTTTTTCTTTTGTCTTTATTCAATTTTTTTTATTTGTTATTTTGCGTCAAATTTTCGTGGTTTATGAACTCGTCAAATAATATTTTTTTGAATAAAGCCGAAAATAAACCAATAGCGCACGTGGCAACAGATTTCAAACGTGGTGCAATGTACGATGATTATCTGTACATTGTATGTGATGTATATACGTAATGCAAACTGATCTTATATTGTTTAGTAAACTGAGTCAATATCTGCCAATCAAATACCACTACTTGTTAGGAGAAATCACAGCTTATACACTTGCAAATGTTGTCTTCATTGACATGTATGTGCACGTGGTGTTGTGCTGACATATGTGCATAATCTACAAAAGTGTGTTAGAAGATTGGAGAGGGGACCGATTATACCATCCTTATCCGATTCCTAAATTTTTTTTAAACAAATCCCCATAATCTATTCGATCCCCGAAAAAAATTCCCGAATCCCCTACCCATTAGGAGAGGGGACGGGTTGGGTCGGGGCGGGTCGGTCAAGATGGCCATCCCTATTCACACTCCCTTTTTATCTATTTTTTTTAACTGAAGAAAATTTAAAAGGTGGATAGGGGTAATTAGCATAGCAACCCCTGTTGCACTTTTTTTGTTGTTGTATTTATTCATGTAAAAAGTGAATAGGAGAAATGATAGTTTAGTGATTTCATGTGAATAACGACAAAAAAAAAAGAAGTGCATGAGAATAAAAAGGTAGTCTGAAATTCATTTTCCAGATCATTAATATTAAAGAGATAGTGATCTTCACACTCCCCTTTTTCATAAGAACGCTCACTTTTTTTTTTTTTTTTGGTTGTCTTTTTACATGTTAATTTATAAAATTATCCTTTTATTTGTATATTTTCAAACATGGAGGATAGTGTCGTAAATTCGAATTGGAAGAGGAAAAAAAAAATCACTTTGTTAAAAAAAAAAAAGAGTGTGAAAATCAATTACCTAATAAAGTATGCGCATTGATTATTTTTTTAAATGAATATGCACGGGCATCACACTAAATAGACAAAGTGGAATGGAATTCCAATTCACTAGATAATAGGACACTCCAACATATTTAAGCAATTTTCCTATCCAACGAATTTTACTGTATCATTTTTTAATTTACATTCTCAGTCAATGTTTGCAATTGTAATGGTCTTTTCTACCAAAATATGTGATTTTATTATTTATTATTTTTTTACAATGAGAAGAAAAAATTACAAAATATTCTTCTTACACACACATATATCAAAAGAGAACAATTTACAAAAGAAAGCTTGTGTCAATTCACTCAATTGTGTGTTCTTCTCTTTAATTAAAAAATTTACATGCTGATCACAACTTGTGGGAACTACTACACAAATTCTCATATGCATTAAACAAATCACATTTTTATTTGTGCACCCATTTTCGTATGCCATGCATTCTTTCACTTTCTCAAGTATTTCCATTAACCATTCTACTATTATAATGAACACCAACTACATTTACAATTTCATTTTTTACTTATAAACTATTTCTGAACTTATAAATCGTGAGAATTTGACCGCGGGCACCTCACTAGTATTGTTTAAAATAGTAGAAGTGCCAAACGAGGCTGCAAATGAGCCTCGCAAGCTCGCCTCTTTCAACTCGGCTAATTTTGTAATCGAGCAGAGCTCAGCTCGAAATGTTAAGTTCGGCTTGCTTACAAGCAAGTCGAGTTTGATATTCGACTCATATAGTTGGAATTGATGAGCCGAGTTAAAGCTAGACAAAATTCAGCTCGGTTGATTTACATCCTAGTGCCAAATATAATTTCATTTTCAGAGATTTCCTCTTCCATTTTTCTGCTAAACAAACACGAATCTAGGGGGCGCTGTGCACCATGCCGCACACCCTTTGTTCGCCCGATTGTGTTTGGACGATCCGGTTGTGCTTTGATTTTTTTACGGCCGATAATTAAAAATTAAAATTGTCAAACGCATCCTGATCGTCCAAAACACACACACATGAGTAAACTGATTGATTCATTTCCAGAAAGAAGGTTAACTTTCAGTCGCTCACTTTGAATCGAATGGTTTGATACTAGTAAGCTTGGTGAACAAGACATACACGGACGGAGGTGAGCGCGAGTATACATGTTTACTACACTCTCGGAACTGCATGTGTCCTTTGTTTTCCTCCTACGTACAAACTTGCAGGAGAACGTGAATGGTGCTCCCGGCTGGCCTAAAAAAGCCTGAAATCACACTTGAGTGATTTGTTGTTCTCCCGAAAAGCCTGAAATCACAACGTCAACACGTCCTCTCTCTCTCTCTCTCTCTCTCTCTCTCTCTCTCTCTCTCTCTCTCTCTCTCTCGCATAGAATATATATCTTTTTTTTTGGTACTTCGGAATTGCATTACGAAATTAAGCAAGAGTCATAGACTGCATCAGAAGTGCAGGATAGTTAGTACAGAAGCAAACTAAATAACCAAGAAGCATCCTACTAATCAAAATAAGGAAAAGAAAGAAGCGAGCTAGTCAAGAAACTGCCTGAGGTTGTGTATGTCCCTAAGCATGTACTCCCGTATGTCTACAGGAGCAGTATTCAAAACCACCAAGTCCTCCATTTGTTCTGCCCCAAACCTTGCCAGGAAATCTGCACATTCATTAGCACCACGAAAGATATGGGAGAGTTTACTCTTGGTACGTTCCAGTAGATATTTTCCGTCATTGATAATGTTTCTGTGGGGGTGAGTGGTGTTAGCACCCTCATTGATGAGCATCACAGCTGTTTGAGAGTCAGATTCTATTTCAACATTGTACAAGCCCTTCTCCAAAATGATTGTTAGGCCTCTGTAGATACTCCACAACTCTGTCTCCAAACTTGAGGACGCGATCATTCTGCCCAAGTAGCCTAATTCCCAGTCTCCTCTTTCATTTCTGATAATTCCTCCAAATCCAGCTTTGCCATTTGACACATACCAACAGCCATCTGTGTTGAGTTTGAGGTTCCCTGTATTTGGGGCATGCCAAGGTGTTAGTCTGTTCTTAGAAGGGCCAGAAACCAGAGGGGATTTGAAAGCTTCCACAATTTCCATGGCATATGTGCATATCATTTTGGAGCTTACTTCTGGTACCATATCTACATTATCAAAACTCTTTCTATTTCTATCCTTCCAAATTTGCCATAGTATGGTACCGAAAAGTATGTTCCAAGGAACTTCCTTAGAAATGAGTAGGAGTTTACTTCTTTTCAAATTATATATCACCCATAGAATATATATCACCCAGACTCCATCAAATCAATCACCAGTCTTCCATCACACTCAGTTTTTTCATCAAAATGGCTTGCTTCACCATTCACCAACAGCTACGGTTCTTCCAATGTGTCAGCGTCATCTTCTTCTTCCTGGCTCTCGCCGCTTTCTTTCTTAAGACTCCAGAAAATTGCAACGGCGGCCCCTCAAACAATTTGATCTTCACCAACGGAGGAATATCTCAACGTAGTAGTACTCCAGTACTCGATCTGACCATCACCGACCTTCAAGGACGACCTCTGTTTGTCTTTGGAGACTCTACGGTGGACGCTGGCAACTTCCGCATAACCTCTCGTCCCTATGGTATGGACTACAAGACAGCAACCCCACGCTTCACCAATGGCCTTACTATAGCCGACGATCTTGGTAAAACAACCATAGTTGCTGTGTTTACAGATTCTTCTTGTTTTTATGCATGTGTTCGAAATCGTTTCTGTAATGGATTACTCGTCTAGGAAATTAGTAATTAATGATTCAAGGACTTTTTCGAACCTCTTTTTCCTTGTCTGAAGATGGATCTAAATTTGTTGTTGTGAATATTATCCGTTGGATCTCGGTCGTTTGTTTTCATCAATGAGTGGACTATATGAATCGTTTTGCTTGAGTAGTGTTTGGATGATGTATGTTTCATTAAAACCTAGCTAACTACAAATCATGTTTATGTTTTGCTTGAGTAGTACTATTTCGAAATCGTTTCTGTATTAATGGAGTAGTGAACTAGGAATGATTTCCTTTAGTACTACTGTTTCGATAGTTTGTTTTCGGCCTCTGTTTGTTTGTTGCACGTTTTTTTTGCTGTCTGAAGATGGATCTAAATTTGTTGTAATGAATGGACTATGAATGGAGTAGAACAGTACATGAAAACTTTTTCCGAAACAGTTTAGGAAAGTGAAATCAATGGCCCGGATTCACAAACACATGAATTTGAGCTATTGATTTCACTTTTCTGGACCATTTCAGGGAAGTTTTCATGTATTGTAACATTTTCCGTGTTTGGATGATGCATGTTTCATTAAAACCTAACTACAAATGCATGTTTGACTGGCCTATGTATATCTTTGTAAAGTTGTACTGTATTAATGTATTTGTGCAGCTGAGAAAATGGGAACTCCAATCCCCCAAGCTTTCAATAGCTTGGGGGCAGATGATCAGCCCATCAACATAAACTTTGCAAGTGGTGGGTGTGGACTGCTGACTAAGACCAATCCATTACCAGTGGGTATTATTCTAATTTACTACTCTATTTTTCTATGACTTTAGTTAGAAGCAGTTTATTCATATAGGTGTATTTGGAAATTGTTTTTTTATTTTATTTTATTTTTTATTTTGCTAACTTAACTTGTTTTGTTTTTAGTGTACAAGTATGTCTGATCAGGTAATTCAAATGATCAATGCGAGGGTTGGAAAAGTAGAGCGTGCAAGAGCGGTATATTTCATATCCGTTGGGGCCAATGATATCGTCTTCTCTTTCCAATCTTTCCAAGGGGTATAATTATAAATAAATTCTGTGCTCTACATTAATTCATTCATTTATTGAAATTGGACAAAATTCATTTAGTATTTCGTTTATTATTTGGTGCAGACCCGAAATGAATTTGCCGATGTGTTAGTAAGCAAAATGGAGAGCTATATGAAGGTAATAATAAATATTAAATTAAGCACTGAGTTACCTCAAGAGTTCATGTTGATTAATTTCTCTTTCTCCACTAATTAATTATTAGTTAATTACGTTCAATACTAATTTCAAGCCAATATGCGTGTTGTAGCTACTGTTCTCTTCCGGTGGGGCAAGAATATTCTTGGTCAACAACTTGGCTCCGATTGGGTGTATTCCAGACAAATTCAATGGCTCCAGCTGCGATGATAACTTGAATGAGGTTGCCAAAGCTTTCAACATAAGGTTGGAGTCTGCCCTGAATAAGTTCAGGAAGGATTATGGTGCTGCAATTTTCCTTGCGAACAGTAAGAAGATGTTTGCTCAAATCTTGGAACATCCTGAGAAGTTTGGTAATGAACTTTTTTACTCCTACTACTTTTTAGTGTATATATATACAAATTCGTACTGCATCTCCTAAAAGACCGATCAATCAATACTCCTATTTATAAAAATCTTTGATGATGCAGGGTTCAAAAACACAACTGGTCCATGCTGTGGAGAATGGAAAGCATTGGAGAATAGGTTCGACTGCGGCAAAAATAGCAGCTACTGCGGTGACAGGGATGAGTTTGTGTTCTTCGACGGGGCGCATTCTACCGAGGCCGCGAACAAGTTATTTGTGGACTATTGTCTTTCTGGTAGGGTGTGCTCCCCTCTCGGTAATGCTTGAGCCTTGGAGGCTTGTTTTGTTGAGCTGAAACCAGAAAAAAAAACCACTTGGAGTTTACTACTTCTTCTACTATCATTTTAGTTTTAACAATGCTATGGGTACACCATGCACGCACATCAAATGCATATCAAACTGACTCTTACACGGAAGAGTTCAATTGTTACATGGAAGAATCTAACTCTTACGTGAAAAAGTTAACTCAGTGTGCATTTAGTGTGAGTAAGTAGTGTAACTTTCGCATTTTCCTTTTAGTTTTTTGGTATTTTGTTTTGAGACTGTTTTGATTTGGATATCATGAGTTGACTGTCCTTATGTTGGGTCCCACCCACCTTTCTTGTGATTCAAGTGCTGCTGCTTTTATGGTGTTATGCTCTATCCTTTCTCCAAAGTGTGTGTATATAAATAATTTTTGAGTACTGAACAAGTGCTACGTGGCCAAGCCTATGTGGTATTTGAACATTGCATCCGGGTTATTCAAAAGAATATTGGACAGTCCAGAATGAAACACTCTCTCTTCTCCTCTCTCTCTCTCTCTTGTTTCTCTCTATAATCCGGACCATCTAAAATTGAAATGCCAATCTAAATAGCTCGCGTGAGTACCACGTGGTACCATTCGGCATTGAAAAAGAACACAAGAGTGTCACTTTTTGACTTTGGTAATTGATATTCACACCCCCCAAATTGATAGCCACACTCCCTTTCTTGTCTTTTAGTGAAGATTTTACACATAAAAACTTTACTAAAAGACAAGAAAGGGGGTGTGGCTATCAATTTATGGAGTGTAGAAACCACTCCCCTTTGACTTTTTGTATAATATATATATATATATATATATATAGAGAGAGAGAGAGAGAGAGAGAGAGAGAGAGGAATCATTTTCTCTCACCGTCCCTATGTCTGACTTTTGTTTCCCACTGTTGCATTCCAGTTCTTCTGATCATCATTTGAGAAAAGAAAGATTTTCTCACCGAAGACGGCGGGAAGATCATTTAGCAGAGAACCTACCCCAGCTCTCAATGAAAAAATGAATTGTTCCCTTTTGTTCACTTTATTGTTTTCAATTTTTAAATGGTTCGAATTATTTGTGAGAAACCGTAAATGAGCCCCGTGACCCGTCTCTGTATCGGTTTCCTTAGGATTTACAAAATCTTTTTTCCATTGCGGTCCATGCACGGACTGATAAGGTAGCTCCGTAGCAGTTTTCAGAGTTTCGATACCGGTGCTCAGCCGGTACCTTGAATTTTATCATTGTATCGATGGGTTCCTGCTACAGTTCAATTTGATTCAGATTTTTTGACTACTATTAGTTACTTTTCCATGCACGGACTAAAGGCATTGTGTGAACTTTATTAAAATTAGATTTTATTATTTGGGAAGAAAATGTGATTTTATTACAACTCCATAAAAGTTAGATTTTATCAAAATCAAATTTTGTCTCATAATTTTTTTTTTGGAAAACACCCCCTACTATATACCGCCACGCAATCATTCTCTCAAGGGGGTGTTTCAGTAACAAAAAATTGTTTTTTCAAAAACCAAGATATATCATTCCTTTACAATACATCACATAAAAAATCGTGAAAAATCAGTTTATTCTAAAAACACTCTTAATAGAACGGATCCGGGGGGGCCTATGGTGACCAAGTCACCATAGGCTGTGTAGTGAGTCCAAAACGACGTAGTTTTGGCCACTTTTTACTCTTACAATTTTCCCCACAAACCACGTCGTTTTGATAAATGAAACTTTTATAAAACTACGTCGTTTTGCTAAATGAGCTGCATCCCTTTTGCCAATTAAACTAGGTCGTTTTGTTATGTCTTTCAAAAAATACAGCAAACCAACAGATTGTTATGGCCTTTTATGGGTATCAAACACCATTCCATCAACAGATTGCCTCGTGGGATACCTAGGCATAAAAAATTCGGAAAAATTCTATGCTAATGACAATTTTTCTCAATACATGGGCATCAAAAAATTTCCTTCTCATTGGCTATCACCTGGGTATCATAAAATTTCTCCATGGCTCATTCCCTAGGCATCGGAAAAATTCTCAATGGTTCATAACCTGGGCATAATGAGGCTGTTCATAATGATTGTCAAAACATAATCCCAAATCTAAAATTAAACGAATTAAATACACAATGGTGCTGTTCATAATGATGGTAATGGATGAGAATCCGGCGGCAATCGATCGCCTGATGGGGACGCTAACAGTGGTGCGGCAGCAGATGCAAAAGCAGCAGCTGTGGACTGGATCGGAGATGAAGCCATGGAGAGGGGAAAATCCGGCGGTAATGGATGAAAATCTGACGGCAATGGATCTCCGGATGGGGACGCCGATAGTGGTGCTTGAGTTGCTGCCTCCGCAGCAGCTGTGGAGGCCATTTTTCTTCGTTTGTTATGCCCTAGGGACTAGGGAGGGATAAGCAGATCGATATTGGGAAAGAGGGATTTTCTGGTTTTTTTTTTTTAATTATCAAAACGACGTCGTTTTGTAGAAAAAAATTTTAAGAGTGAAAAGTAGGAAAAACTACGTCGTTTTGAACTCACTACACAGCTGAGGCCCCCCGGATCCGGATCCGGATCCGGATCCTTGTGGAACACCCCCTTAATTGAACCCCTGAAAGCGGTCCGACACTTTTGCTGCAAAACGAATCGTTCAGAGTTCAAAGCTCGGGATGTGTGATCTGATTCTTTTGTGTGTAAAATAATTAATGTCTTCAATTCAAAGAAAACTCTAAAGTGTATATCGATTTTTTTTTTGGTTGTTCGTCATTCTTAATCTACTTATTACACAAGAGGGGGAAATATGACTTGGTCCCAGAATGCAGTGTGGGACATTCAAGAACTCTACTGCATGAACTAACCACCACCTGCAAAGTGTATATCGTTTGGGGGTTGCTTCTCATTCAATTTTTTTATTGGATGTTTTCTTTGTGTCTGTGGGCTTCTGGGCTAAGCTCAGGCTGGCTTTCCCAACTGATTTTATGAAATAAATGAGAGTTTTTATCAAAAGTAGTACTCAATACAGATTTTATCATCTCTGATCAAACCCATCCCATAAAACTCAACTAAAATGAGATTTTATCAATAGTACATTTTATTAATTTGGGAACACAGTTTGATTTTATCACTACTCCATAAAATTCTACTAAAATAGAAAATGCTTTCCCCTTCTTGATGTACAGTTGGTAATAAAATCTTCGTTTTGTGCCGGGCAACAAAGGAGTAATCCAAAAGCATTTTAGAACAATTAATAACTAGCATTAATATATGCACACAGACATGAAATAAATGATGTAATTTCTCTTTTTTTGATTAGCTAAAAAATTGTACTCTTAACCACAAAATGTATTGAATCATTGGATCATTCAGAACTAAAGAGTATAACAATTCTATTTCATATCTGCTCCTTTTGGCTCTAATTTTCCATGTTGATTGATTCTGCTATAAAATCATAATCTATATGTGTGTGACTTTTTGACAAAATAAATTAAAGTCAACCACTCTGAAAAAAAACATGTCATAATTTTATTATGATCGATTGAATTGAAAAAGGCAAAAAAGTTCTCAACTGGTTTTTTTGTTTTTTTCATTGTCTTTATTCAAAAAAATTTCCCATTTGTTAGTTTTGCGTCAAGTTTTTGTGGTTTATGGATTCTTCTCGACGAGATAAATCCAAAGAGTATAAAATTATGGTCAAAAGTAATATATTTTTTGAGTAACGCCGAAAATAAACCAAAATAAACCAGTTTATTGGTTTAATTTTGGCTTTAAAGAAAAATAGTTTCAACCATAATTTTATACTCTTTGGATTCGTCTCGTCGAAACGAATCTATAAACCACGAAAATTTGACGCAAAACTAACAAATGCAAAAAAAAATTTGAACAAAAACAAAACGAAAAAACCAAAAAACCGTTTTTTCTTTAGATTAACATCTTTATGCATGCAAATTATGTAGAAACTTTCGTAGAATAATTCATCCCCGGACTAAATATGAATTGATAACTCATGCTTCCCTGCGGATAACGGCCTTATTCTCTTTGTGCATGTTAAGATCAACCATAAGAATAATTGAAACATTGTGAAGCTCTGTACAAAGGCCATGATGAAATATATGAAAGAAAATAAGAACGGGGTGATGTTTGGGCTCGAGTCTTACTGTTGGGAATATATAGCACCTTCATTAAAATTCCACTATGTTTCACGCATTTCAACGCAAAGTCATTCTTCTCACATGCATCACAAAAATACCATGCAAGGTATTCTTAACGGAAACGGATGGCTGAGCGGACTGCGAAGGGGAGGAGAGCTGATTTGGAGAAGAATCGGACGGTTGAGAACGGTGGTTGCTTTGTTGGTGTGGTTTTTGCACTAGCGGCAGCGGTGATGATCGGTTGAGTTGGGGATCTGAGAGAGAAGAGAGCAGAAAATGCTTTCGGATCCTCACAGTTTAGCAGCCGGAAATTTAGAGAGAGAAAGGAAGATAGATTTGATGGGAAGAGAGAGTGGGGAGAGATGAGACGATAGGTCGTCTTCTTTTCTATTTCTCGGTGGTAGTATACTATATTAATTGGGAGAGAAACACTTTGTGAATCCCAACAAAGGTATTTGGACGAATAGGAGGGTGACACATGTCATGGGCATGATGCAATATAGCTAGCAGACAGTTTGGGTCAAGCGACGAGTGGGACTGAGTTTTGACCGTGCGGGGTAATTTTGGTAGAAACTCTCGTACTAACCTTGGTGGGAAGTTTTATAACTTGGTTGGGCCCGGAGGGAATTGATTACAATTTTTTGTACTGGCCCGTAAATATCTGTTATCAGTTACCTTATGCGATAAATACTTCCATTTACAAATTCTTCCATTCCTTGTCTTTTTGTTCAAACACTCATTCAATACATGTTACGTTAGAAAGAATGAGTCAAATTAATTAGGCAATTAAATATATCAGTATTAACACGAATTTATTATGTACTCCACCTGGTACCCATTCTAAACTGAAACCTCTTTTAAAATCATTTCTTAATAAAAAAATGCTATATAAGAAACAAAACCCCTATTTAATTAATCACCATATATTTAATAAAGGCTGAATGGTTTAAGAAAAATTAAATTTGATTCGCGAATGACTATATTGTACATGTTTCGGCCTAAATTTTTTATTGGATTATTTTTTCGTTTTTATCTGATATTTCTTCGCATTTTTTTTTCAATCAATTTTTTGGGGCTAATTAGTTTTTTTTTTTCCTCGACAAAAGGAAGTATAAAAATGAAAATATGTGAACTCAACAAAATATTTGTTTGAATAAAACCCCAAGGGGTTGGCAAAGTGGTCTTGCTTTCGAACTTAGGTGTTTAATCCCACCTAATTAAAGTCTTAGGTTCAATTCTCCTTGCCAGCAAACTCTTGGGTCATTAGGAGTTATGCCCGATCGTTATCTCCAGAGTCTCGGAATTAGTTAAGATTCGTTGAATAAAGACATAAATAATCCAATACGTCTACCGAGAGTACTGATCAATATCCGAAGCGAACACCGCATCACAGCCTCCCCAATTCCCATATATATATATATATATACACACACATATACACACACAAAACCTAACGTCTAGTTCACATTCTCTCTATACTCTCTACCTACGTTTTCGTTCCATAACCTCTCTTCTTCTCTATCAACAAAGGATTATGTTCTACAGCTAGCTCCATTGCTCACAGTACTATGGTGATGATTTCGAGGACCCAAGCACTTGTTTGGACAACTCGCAATATTCTCGCGATTCTATTTCTTTTTCGTCTCTCTGTTAACAACTGTATTCGCTGTAGTAGTAGTCCTCCACTGGTCTCCCATTACTATCCTTCTGATCGAGCAGCAAGGGACGTATTGAACTTCAACTTCACGGAATTCTTTCACGGTCGTACCCTCTACGTTCTCGGAGACTCAACAGTGGCTGCCGGAAATGACTTCACCACTACTCCTTATCCTTATGGCATAGACAAAAACGCGGTCGCAAACTACGGATACGAGTCGCCAACCGGAAGATTCTCAAATGGCTACACCATTGCCGATTACATAGGTAATATATATGTGTCTTTTAATCGCCAAGAAATTTTTTCTTATAATGAAGAATAATACTAGGAATACGGAAATAAGAGCATTGAGAGAGCTTTGGAGTTGGGAAAAAAAAAAAGAAGAAAAAAAACTCTCTTGCTATTGTCATTTGCAAATTCTTTACCTACCTCTCCCGCCTTCTGGGGGGACTCCGAAGTTACTTTTCAACTCCTTTTTTGGTGCCAAAAATGCGTTTTCCGGCAATTTTTAACGCATTTTTGGGCACCTATTGGTCGACATCCACAAGCGTGGACTAAATCAGCCGTTGCGGACGCAACCATGATGTCTATTTTGCAAGATCCCGACCTGTTATTTGTCCAGTGTTCTTTTGCAGCCTTGAAAAGGCCGTTTAAGGCGTTTTCGGGCATGGATGACTTGTTCGGGATGCTCTGTTGGTCGACTCTCTTGTTTCTAAGGATGGTGTGTATTCTCTGTTACCGGCGGTTTTGGGAGAGGAACTTGTTTTGTGGCCTTTGTAAAGCTCGTTGGAGTTATTTTTTTTGAAATTCTTAGTGTGAGCAAGGCATTGGTCTTACCTCCTTGAGTGTTTGGCTATTGTTCTATCTGTTATCGCTGGTTCTGTGACCATGGTTGCTAAGCCATGGATTGTTTGTTCGATATATAGCTCTGGTCAAACCGTTTGTTCATGGTTTTTTACGATGAAGATTTTGTTTTTATCTGTTGGTGTTCATCATCTGCTGGCCATTCTAAGGAGTGGTATTCTGGGATTTACCTATCAATCTGGTGTATTTGATCAAAGCGCAAGTAGTTCGTGTGGATACTGATCACATCTGCGGGACTTGGAACTAGGTGGAGTCCATTCGTATTTTATGGTGGAGCCGTTTATGTTTGGTATGGACCAGACTTGTTGTTGATCTCGTCATTGCCATAGGTGGCATCTGTTCTGTTCGCTATTGGAACCCGTTCTGAAATATAACTAGCTCTTCTGTCTGTCTGCATCCGGCGACCTATGATTCCTTACTTCTGTTTTAAGAGCTTTGTTTCGCATTTTGTTTCTGTATTATGCATCTGGGGTAGCTTTGGGGATTGGAGACTTGTCGTCAAGGTGGAGATTGTCGACTTATGGATCAGGGTTTGGCTCCATCCTCTCAATGAGGAATTCACTTGTGAAGAAAGCTACCCACATGCACTCTGTAGACAATTAAGCCATTGTTTGGCGTTGGGCTTGAATGCACCGTTGGAATAGTTTTTTTTTTATTTTAATAATCAGATGTCTGGGCCAGTTTTCGCGCACCTCGACTAATCCTGGGAGATCAATCCCACCGTTGGAATAGTTGGGGGAGTAAAGTCTGTGTACTGATTTCTCCCCTATAAGATACAGCTTCTTGCTTTTGTATTTTGCATCTCACAAAGAGATCTGAGTGGCTTGATTTTGTAGTAACAGTGTAGAAAATCATAGTGTAGTGAGAGAGAGAGTAACTTGTAAAGCTTGTGATTTTCCGGTGTCTGAATAATTGCTCCGGTTGCCTCCATAGAGTATCCGATTTTGAGGAACCACGTAAAATATCTGTGATGTATGTGAATGTACGTGTTTGGTTTGATCCCGTGGGCACAACAAAAAGTTAACAAATGCAATTAGCAAAAAGTTTACAAGAAATGTAAACTTCGGGTCGATGAAGTCTCACTCTTGTTTGATTTTTACTATCGACATGGTTATTATTTTACAGCCATTCGCGTGGGCAGTCCAATTCCACGAGCTTTCTCTGGCGTTTTGGAAGAAGAGAAGAGAAGAAATTTAGGCATTTCTTCCACGGGCATTAATTTTGCATCGGCAGGGTGTGGGATTTTGACCAGGACCCACCAAATTGAGGTAACAACCCAAATTATCTTTTTTCGATTATTACTCGATCATTTTGAAGTATTTTTTTTCCGTATTATTTGTAGGACCAAATTTATTTTTAACTTTGTTGCTTTCTATTTAGTATTGGAGTTTATCGGACCAAATATTGCACTTGTTTGACACAAGTGTTCATTTGGATTCAGCCGCGGTTAGCAAATCTCTTTTTTTCTTGTCCGTTGGAATGAACGACTACATTTTCTTTCGCGGGGAGGTGAGTATAATTTCCTCCTTTCTATTTGCTTATTTAATAATTTAAAGATTGTATGATAACTTATAGTCTTCATAATTATTTTTTGCAGAAATCCCATCAATATGCGAAAGAGGTTGTTGCCAGATTTGAGTTCTATTTAAAGGTACATACTTTAGCAAACTAATTAATGGGCAAACTTCACTTGCACTCCATGTGGTTTGGTAGATGTAGCATGAACCCCATCCCTAAACTTCATTTTTTGAATTCCGTTAGGCTCCGTTTGGACGGGGTAAACCCCCCCCCCCCCCCCCCAAAAAAAAGTTATCAGGGTTGATAAGGGTGGGTCCCATGCCTTTGCCTTGGTTTGGCAACCCAAAAAGTTTCCCCTCTTCGTTTTCACCCCTTTAGGGGCTTTCTCTCGGATTAAATTTGGGCACACTTGACCCCCAAAAAAAAAAAAAAAATTATCCGGGGGTAGAGGGTTGGGTTTTTGACCATCACACCCTTCTTATCCCCCAACCCTCACCCTCCATCTCAAATAGCTGTCGGAAGGTAGAGACATTAGAAAACAGGAAGAGAGAGAGAGAGAGAGAGAGAGAGAGAGAGAGAGAGAGAGAGAGAGAGAGAGAGAGAGAGAGAGAGAGAGAGAGAGAGAGGAATTACAGCCTAGAACAGTAATTAAATAAACAACCCAGAACAATAGTAATTAAACAGCCAAAAAAATTACAACAAGAACTGGTACCAAAAAAATTACAGTAACTAAAATCTATTTTTACCTTCCCAAAATCAAAATATTTGTGAAGGCAGAGAGATAGGGGGGAGATCTGATTTTCAGCCGTACAAATGCTTGGATTTCGTCGGACCTCCATTAGATTTTTTTATGGGCATCGGACCTCCATTAATTCTTGAACTTGATTTCTAGTCAGAGGTGGGCGAGAGAGAGATTTGCGGTGGAGAGAGAGAGATAGAGAGAGCTGCAGATTTGTTTTAACACAGAGAGAGGCAAGAGGCAGATGAAGTAGCTAATGCTTAGAATCTTCTCCTCAATCCAATGGCCTAGAATTTTTTGAGACAATCTGAATTCTGAAAGCCACAAAAGTATGGAGTATTAGTTAATTAGATATTTTATTATAGCTTAAAATTGCGTAAAATTAATTAAATATATTGAGTTTTGCATTTATAAAATTAATTCATTGCATAATATGAAGGCCACAAAAGCATGGAGTATTGGTTAATTAGATATTTTATTATAGCTTAAAATTGCCTAAAATAAATTAAATATATTGAGTTTTGCATTTATAAAATTAAATCAGTGCATAATTAAGTTTTTTTTCCGGGGTAATTTGCATAATCAAGTTTGGTACACCACAAGGGCAAAAGAGTCATTCGACAGTTTTTTTCCATTATCTACCTCCTCTTATTTATAAAACATCCAAACCAAGTCAAAATATATCCCCTGTTTAATCTCTCATCCAAACCATCTACCTTTTTATTCCACTTTCATAAACATCACATCAATGTAGGCCAACCCTAAAAAAATAATACCCCTTCTTATATTATCCACCCTCCATAACTTATCCCCTGAAATTTTAATACCATCTAATCGGGGCCTTATGGTTCGTGCAGTATGTGGCCTGGAAAGTTAAGTATTCCATTAAAGTAAACATAAAATGAAAGATTTTATGCAAGTTTTCCATTAAAGTAGAGCTCTTGGATGCCCCACACTGTATTTCGGAATCGAGTTTCATTCCCTCCTCCCCCATGTAATAGATTAGGAATGACGAATGACCAAGAAAAAAAAAATCTTATGAACTTTCCCGTAGAGATCTCTGAATGATATGAGATCACCGTTGAGATCATACCAAAAGATGTTTCCCACAATAATTTCGATCCCGAGCTTGCAAAGGATCTTGCTTGTCAACTATATTGCACGGACACGGATATGAAAACGGACACGGGGACAACAATTCTAAAAAAATGGGGACACGGACACGGCGGGGGACACGCCGCATGTATATTTATTTATTTATTTACATATATATATATATATATATATATATATATATATATATATATAGGATAACGATCTAATAAGGGATTCCTTAACCAAGATTCCGTGCGGGTATTTTTTTTTGAATATTTTCCGCGTAGGCCCTTAAAATGCATTTTAAAAACATTGAGCGGTTCGGATCGTCAAAATTTGATCCGAAATATATATATATATATATATATATATATATATATATATATATATATTGAAGTTAAGTTACCCTTTTCACACTTCTGGCATCTCCTCAACTTCTTCTGGATTCACCTCCACAATTGAGCCTTCAATCTTCTTTTCTATTTCAACAATGTCTTGTGAAGTCACTCTTGAGCACAATCTTATCCATTTTCCAGGAATTTTGAGCAAATGTGTCTGCACTCTAGCGTATGTACCCCATAATTCGAGTTCGCAAAAATGGCACCTAAACTTGGTAAGCCCCCTTATTTGTGCATCTTCAAGTTTAGTAACATAACTCCAAAAGAACTTGATCATTTTCAGCTATTGTAGTTCTGCAAAATAGATACATAACAAGCAAAGCGAAGGATAAAAACCATTAAACCAACATTTGGTTATATGAAGCATCTAGTAGTTCAACCATTAAGTTCCATAGCAAGCAAAACATTCATCATAAAGATCAAACATAAGTTCTTAGTTCTTACATCAAACAAACATTCATCAAACAAACACCCATAAAACAAGACACAAAATAAGACAAACACTCATAGTTCAATACAATCGAATTTGCCCTTAAGCAACTAATCCCCAAACTTCAATTAGATCTAACTTCCATCACTTCTTCAATGTCATCTCCATCATTCGTAAAGACCACGGCCTCCATTTCGGGTTCATCAAGTGAGAGGTTTGCAACCTCAAGCATCCCAACCTCATCAAGTGAAAATTGGTCTCCCGCAATATCCCACATCTTTGTTCGCCCTTCACAATATTGTGGGCTTCTCCTTGATAAAAGCCGAAGGTTGCTATGAACAAACACCAAGTCCTCCGCCCGTTGGGGGGTCATTCTATTCCTTTTCAATGAATGAATGAATGAAGGAATATGTACTCCAATTTCTCTCATAACATGATGAAGAAGAAGGTTGAATGAGAATCTTCAAGGCTATCGTTTGAAGAGTCGGAGCGGATGCATCATGAATAACCCACCAAGAATGAGGATCCATATTCCATCTATCTTCAATAGAATCAATGTCGGCAAATGGCCCATCCTTGGTTGAGAATTTGGCATACTCCATATTGGCTTTGGTACGCTCCGAGGGATCATCAAAGTACCTTTTGAAGCATTTCTTCCTCTCATTTGTAACCTCTTCATCTTGGTGTGGAGGAACTCACTTTGGATTCTCTTGAAGCCATTTTTCACTATAATACCTAAATTACAAAGTAAATAAATAATTAAGAGGTGAATGGTACAAATATCAAGTTAGTGCAAATGGTAAATGAATTACCTTGGATTTAGAGCATGTGCCAAGCAATGAAGAGGTGTATTGGTCTTGTTCCACCTATCCACAAGTATTTTATGAACAACATCATAAAATTGACCATCATCATCCACACAAGGGATCTTCTTTTCAAATTTCTCAATGGCACACCTCACTTTCTCAATCATGGTATCCCACATGTCACAAACCAAATAGAGAGTGAGCTTGTCCGTGTCACATGCTCTAACCATGTCATAAATAGGAGATGTAAATGATAGAATGTAGTCCACCTTATCCCACCATGTCTCATTCAACAAAGTTTCCCTCACAAATGAAGCCTCACTCTCCTCCCTACAAGCATTCCATTAACTACTAATTACCATCGATTGAAGACCTTACTTGATGAGCTTAAACCTCTTAAGCATCATAATGGATGAAGCAAAGCGAGTGTCCACAATCGAAAGTAACTTCAAAAGAGCAAACTCATTGAGGATTGCAAATCTCATTGAGTGACTCATTATGTGATTCTTAATGATCGATGCATCACCAACGACAATGCTAATCCAACCACACTCATCATACAAAACCGAGTTACTCTCCACATTTTTTGAGGCACAAATGTTTTTCAAAGCAAGATTTAGAGTGTGCACTACGCAAGGAGTCCAAAAAATTTGAGGATATTGTGTTTCAATGATTTGTCCCGCTGCCTTACAATTTGGAGCATTATCGGTGAGGATTTGCACAACATTCTTAGCCCTAACCGCAATAACAACCTCCTTCATCAATGTAGCAATGAAATGTTTATCCTTTGTTTCCCCCTTACAATTATAAGCCTTAAGAAACATAGGTAAACCTCCGGTGACTGTCATAAAGTTAATTAAAGATCTTCATTGCGGATCACTCCAACCATCACTTGCAATCGTCACGCCCTTCTCCTTCCATGTGCCTTTAATAGGCTCTAACAACTGTTCAACATTTGCCCTTTCTTTTTGAAGCAATGTCATTCTCAACAAGTTGTACCCCGGAGGTAGATAACCCGGTATGCTATTATTCGCGGCATAAGTATAAGAGCTAACATAGTGAGGATTTCTTGCCAAATTGAAAGGCAATCCGCCGGTGTAAAACATTCGAGCAATCTCACTCTGTAATTGATCTCGGGCTCCAACATTAAAGCATTTAACGACAGGATTATCAAATTGAGTTACGTTTCCCCTCCTCCTTTTGATCCCAAGCCTTCTAGTGTGTGATTCAAATTTGAGCTACTCGTAAAAGATGCACTAGAAGGAGGCAATAGAATTGACTTTGGTTGGGATTGTTCAGATTTATCTCTTTCCTCTTCTATCAATCTCTTAAAATTCAAAGTATCGGTACTTGTTACCTTCTTACAAGCCGTTACCCCCTCACCAACCGTTTTCAACAAGTGAACTTTCACCCTTGTGTAAGACCCATTTTTTTCTAAACCACAAAAGTTGCACTTCCATTTGTAATTCCCACCTCTTCCGGGAAAATTGTTCAATTTAGTTACGAATTTTCAAAGTACTCCCCCCTTTCCTCACCCCCGGCAGTGGGTATGCTACTGACACCCGTTGAAGAAGACATTTTATTGATGGGCACAATTTTTTTTTGAAAAGTATTAACAAATAAAAAGCTATTGTACTGATGTCAACCAAGTAGTGCAAAATATTCATCATGTCTACTACATTTTCTTAGAAAGGAAATAAAAAGTAGACACAAAATTCAGGAAGTTACATCCTGTATTTCCAGTCCAGATCCAGCAGAGAGAGAGAGAGAGAGAGAGAGAGAGGAGATCAGATTAAGAGAGGAGAGAGAGTCAGAGTCGAGAGACATCACATACCTGATCAACCACTTTTGGTCGACTGTGAATCCAACAAGAGCTCGATTTAGGGTTCAGTGGTTCACCAGTAGCACTATAGCAGTAGCAGCAGCTCGATTTGTAGTAGCAGCAGCTCGATTTGCACGGCAACAGCTCGAGCAGTAGCAACTCGATTTAGGGTTCTCAGGACTTTTGGTCGACTGATGAGGGCAAGGATAATATATACTTTGACCAAATTACACTTTTTACCTTTAAGTTTTGATTAATTTCAAATTTACCCCATAAAGTTTCAAAAAAATTCAATTTGGCCCTTGCCGTGTCCCCACCCAAAAAAGTAACCTAGCCATGTCCCATGCCACATGGCATGTCGGGACACGTTTCCCGCCGTGTCCCCTTGTCGAGACACTGCAGTACGGGGTCCGGGAGAGGTGTCGGTGCTTCGTAGCTTGTCAATAACAATGGTTGTGGTAAGAAAAAGGGAATTTCATTTTTAAAATAGCTTACTCTCTATATAGGCAAGAAAGTTCCATTTTTTGGTTTACTATAACGGAAAACTTAATTATGCACGTAGTACACAAATTGTAGAGTATTTATGTGCTAGAAAGTGAAGTTCAAGGGGCCTGTTTGCATATCGATCAAGCTACTGGGGTGTATGTGAAATTTGCCATAAAACCAATTAAAGTTTTTCATTATTGGCGAAGAAAATCATTTCTTTACTTGAATAACATGATACAACGAGATTGGGGTGAAAGTGAAGTTTGCTATATTTGTATCTATCTCAAGGGTTTCTCTTGAGTTCCCTTTTTTAAAATTTTTTTTTTATTTTTTATTTTTTATTTTTTTGCGTTTGTAGATTCTCTACTCTTGTATAGGGGCAAGAACATTCATGATCAACAACTTGGCTTCAATCGGCTGCATTCCGGATAGAAGGGATCGATCGAGCAATAGTTGTGACTATGTCTTGAATGGAAATATCGGAGAGTTCAATGAACAATTGGAGGTGGCCCTTAGAAAATTCAAGAAGGAGCATGATGCAACAATTTTGTTAGCGGACTACTACAAAATGTTCGATGAAATTAAGTTATATCCTTCAAGTTTCGGTAAGATAACATTTTAATAGGCAGTTTTATTTTATTTTTCTAAATTCTGACATCCTTGATAAGCAAAATTATACATACAGACAGGGCCGACCCTGGGTTGAGCCCAACAACACCCCTGGCTTGGGCAACCCGCCACCATGGGACACCCCCCAAAAAAATAATAATAACGAAGTATGAATTAATTTTTTTATTTTGCGCAAGTTGACAGTATAGCACATTTGCCCAGTTGTAAGGTTTAGTAAGTCCACCTTGGAGGAGGAGGTTCTAGTCTTGCCTTCCTAAATTTATTTATTTTTTACTCCACGGTATGTTCATTATTCACCCTGTAGGCTCTCACATTAATTTTTTTTACTCATACTAGCTTAAGCCCCCAACTAGAAAATAATTGTTTTGTGAATACTTGAGAGTCGGTCTAGGAAGAAAATCAAGAGTAGAGCTAGGATTTCGACAAAAAAATTAGTGAATAAAGTTTTGAAATAGTTGCTTTAGATAATTCAAGTACTTATTTTGAAATCGAGTTTCGTACATAGTCATTTAATATGTCTCTCGGACACACATACAATTGGTTTCAGAAAAAATTTGAATCTTATAGATTCACTCTCACTCTCTCTCTATAAACTTTCTTTCTATACGCGCTCATTTTTGTATTAATCTCTCTTCTCTCAAAACACCCACACAAACACAATCTAAGATGGATTAATGGAAGTTTTGTTATGTCCATTTAAGTACCATTTTGACTCCATCCCTTGAGATTTCATGTAATCAGATTGAAATTTGGGTTCTCTTATATTCCACTAGATTTTTTGTTTTAGGGTTTCCCCTCAAACCCTCTAATTTTTGTATTTTAGATTTTGCAAATCTCAAAGTAATTAAATGATTGAAGTTTCAATTTTTTTAAATTCTTTTTAAATGATTTAATTGTAAGTGGGCAACCGAGCTCGGGATCGGGCTTGGAGAACCCAAAAATTGGGGCTGGCCCTGTATACAAACCACGAAGCTTTGGTTCATGAAAAAATAATTTTGGTTAAAATTCATTCTATATATTAGTTCTTTTTTTACGTTTGCACACATGCATGCAGGGTTCAAAGTTACTGACAAACCTTGTTGTGGAGAATGGGATTCAAGTATGCAAAGGTTCCGGTGTCAACAAAGGTCTGACTTGATGTGCAACAATAGGGATGAATACCTCTTCTTTGATGGGGCCCATCTTAGTGACGAAGCAAATCGGTTATTTGTGCATAGTTGTTTGGCAGGTAGGGTTTGCTACCCTATCCTTAGTGATTGACTACTAAAGTAATGTTTATCGATCGGACAGTCGATGGAGCTCACTACACGTATGTAGTGAGCCTCTTCGCTACAAGGTTCCCGGATCCGAAAGTCTTCGTTTCAGCTGGGGGGGAATTGACCCTATTTCCGTTGTGGTTTGTTTGGAAGACTTTTTCATTTTTTGGCAAATTATGACTGGAGCAGTTTTTGCCTTTCTATGGTTAAGAGTAGAAATATGTAGTTTACATTTCTCTTTAATTGTTCTTAATGTATATACTCAATTTAATTCCCTGCTTTCAAATTCCCAGGATTGTTGATTGATGTGATTTGGAGCCCATTTTCTTCCTTCTTTTTTTTTTTTTGGTCAAATGATAAAAGTTTTATTGATAAAAGAGATCATGCATTCGAACGGGACACCGTTTCTCTGAAGAGGAGAACGAAGTTTCAAAGAGGCTGAAACAATAACCAAATTTAGGACCTCACAAAAAATAAGAGCTCACACAAAGTACGTAGGAGCAAAACACCGACAACTCATTGCCACTATTTGGAGCCGGCCCATTGAAGTCAGCCAGTTTAAAAATTCAAGACCACAAAATACTTGTAAAGATCGTGGGTATTTTAGTAGTAAAAGGGATTGATGAAAGGTACAGTATGTAGAGAAAAGTAAGAACAGTAGTGCACGCTCACACGAATAGAACCAGAAACACTATAGATGCATCTATTGGCGGAGACAGAAATCGAAGTGGGAGGGGACCGGATTATAAAAGAAATATGCATATGATGATTTCTTCAAAATTAAATCCAGTCATTCAAGTTTTAATGAGTTGGTTTTGATAAAATAAAAAATTAATCTAGAGCATTTTTGTTATCACATCACTCGACGAACGCAGTATCATTCATCATAATTTAGTATTCTCAAATGAAAATTATTCTTACTTTTTAAATAATTTCAAAATTGGATAATTTTTTTTAAAGAATATTTACGAAAAATATATGCAAAATGTAATCCAAAATAGAAAATTGAGGAGAGGGCACCCCTCCGCCCCTGAATGCATCACAAGGTTTGTTTTTTGCCAAGCAGGTGGCCATTATGAGTGTAAAATGCTACCTAGTATATTCTCTTTGCTAGATTCTCTTTTGCCTTCAACTTTACTTACTTGATATAGCCTTACAAAATGAATGATTATGATAATCGAGGTGGGCTTGCAAGATCCATTACCAAAAGTGAATAACATTACGAACACGAAAGTGAGGGAGAATAATGTTACTCTAAAACTACACATCCAGGGGTTGTCCTAGTAGTTCGGGCAGATGCTAAGCTTTAGGAGTATACGTTGAGGTTTGGGGATCGATTTCTTCTTGGTGATTATCCTAATTTAAGTGGGAGGCCGTGACTATGTGTTGCTGCGCTAGTTCCACCAAAGATTTGAATTGCGTAGTCAGATCCAAAGGACGTGAATCCAAAGACACCAAATGACATTTCATTAGTCAACCCACTATACCGAACAACGCCTGGGGCTCAGTTGACCCTTAATTATCTCGGTCACGAACCCTATATAATGGGCTCAATATGACCCTTCGATTGTTGGAGGATCCACGACGGGCAATACCACCAGTCCATGCGTTTGCTTGCAGGAACTATTTAGGGTGCTTGGTGCAACCCGGACGATTTGTAATCGTTCTCATTAGAACACTCGCCCATAGGAGAGATCGGGTTTGGACACAAACTCACTATAGGGTTTTTTTTTAGGGTCATGAGCTCATTGCAGTTGAAAAGCAAGAAACTTTCCGACACGAGGGGGCGGAGATATCGCTCGGCGTGAATTAGAAACCACAAGGCCTATTACTGTGGAGTCCTGCTATGGGTGTTGACCCATAGCGTACAGATTTCGTACAGACGGCGTGTGTGACTCACGAATGAGTTCCACACAAATGTTCCGAGTTGTTCAATAATTTTGAAATATGTTTTGACTGCCGCTACAAAAAGTAAACTCAATTGCATACCTGTCAGCACTTGATCTAAACTTTCAATTCTATTTAGAATCACTACAAGAAAATCAAGATCTAGCAATGGTTGAGAATGTCACAGAAGATGCCTAAAACTGTTACTAAAGCCCAAAAATCCTATACCAACAGTTTGAGAAAGCGTTACAAGATCGGCGTCACTGTAGGGTTTTAGTGACGCTTTTGTGAACTGTTGGTACCACCATTCTTTCTAGTAACGGTTGCTTTAGTAACACTTACAACCGTTGCTACATCCCAATTCTACCCCTAACTATTGTTGGACTTTAGCGACACTTGAAACCGTTGCTATAGACAAGTTTCTTTTTTTTTTAATAGCAGCTATAGCAACACTTAAACCTGTTGCTATAGACCCTTTTTTTTGTTCCCTGACAGTAGCCATAGCAACACTTAAAACCGTTGCTATAGACCCTTTTTTAAAAAAAAAAAAATAGTAGCCATATATATTCCATTTATTTTCATATATGTACCTGAGAAACTATTATTAAATGTTCATAATGCTAAAAGTCGAGGAATTGCAATTTCATTCAAAAATAAAACTTGATACCATAATTC